>JANVCC010000062.1:15552545-15569263 GCA_025345505.1 Todiramphus chloris collaris
GCAGAGTTGTGTGATCTGTAAGGCTGCAGGTACCCCAGTGTTGTTTAGAAACTGTGTTTAATTATGGCTGTGGTGTGTAACAGCTCTTCTGGTACACCTTTGCATCTCTTGCATTTAAACAAGCTTGTGCAGAAGTGCTTTTCCTTCCCTGCAGAAAGTTTTCTAGACAGATAATACTTGGAAAGTAAGAGTAAGGTTTTAGGGTTTTTTTTATTTTGTCTTTTTTTTTTTTTTTTTGTCTCAACAGATTTCCATTTTTAATTACTTTCAAGTCTTAGGCTGAAGTCTTCTGGATACTTCTTGGCTCTGCATTTTGAATGTAGACATAACTAGTTAATACTGCTAGAAAATTCTTACAGAAGCCCTGATTAAAGGATTTTAACAAAGTAGTTAAGATACTAGTTAGGTTCATTTCTTTCCTTCATCTGTGACTTTTGCATCTTAGCTTGATGGAGCTGGGAAATCAGCATAAAAGCATTACCATTCATCTCAAAACTGGAGTAGGGTTTTTTCTCTTTGCTTTGAAAGATATTACAGAGTTAATTTCCTGAACTGTTTGCAAAGCTGCAGAATATTTTGATTCATTTTGGTTGGTTTATTTTATATTTATTGCCAAATGGCTTGTCCACAAAATGCAAAATCGTACAATGTAATATCTCTGGAAATTCTCTTGGCATACTCAATCTCATTTACTTTAAACAACTCTGTCTGATTGCCATTTTCAAAAAGAACTGAATAATTACTAAACTGAATTCCAACAATAGTAGATAAAGCATATGTTTACATGAGTTACACAATAAATGGCTTCTCTATACAGTTTGCGAGTAGTGATTATAATTTCATGTTAATAAGATGCAGGAAAATGTGCTGCAGGAGCAGTGCTTTGCTGCTTTTGTCACAGTTTCATCAAACTGATTTTGTCAGCACTGGAGCATAACCCTTGCCACATCAGTTTGAGTGCTCATTAGGCAGCAGATTTGTCTGAATCCTCATTAAATTGATTAACTCATTTACTTATGGATGATGACAAGTTATGTGGTACAGGAACGGTGGTTAGAGACTAAAATGAAGACTCACGTTGACTTGCTTAGTGTTCAGTTGTTCATTTATTTCTGCAGTAAATTGCCACATTCAGGTGCTGTAGCAGCAGTGGTTTACATTTTACAGGGGTGTGGCATCAGCTAAAGGGTTGAACTTAACGTCATGTAAACTTGCACCTCTGTAGGTAAACTACAGACAACAGTTTAGAAGCTCCTTAGGATTATCGCTTGCTCTAATTCCCTATTTCTTTCACTTGTGTACTAGACTTCCTCTGAAAGAACCTGAAAGGCTCTCTTGAACTTCTGTTTGAATGTAAAATAAATAATGAAAGGGAAACAAGTAGAAAACCTCTTCAGTTATTCAGAAGAGGGAGATGTTATTAAGAGAGGATGCTTAAAGCAGTTTTCTGAAAGGTAGCTTTTGGAAAAATGATCAGAATGAGAAATCGGTTGATGGTTTAGATCAGATTCTGTGTATGCACGTAGTCCAGAAATTTGTGGGTTTAAAATTTGTTACATTGATATGCTTCTAATATTTTAAGATGCTACCTGGAAGAGCTGACTGTGTGCAAGCCATGCTGAAATTTAAATTATGGATGCCAGCTACAATTTTGGTCTTCATATATGAAACTAGGAAAGAAAGTTTAAGCATGCAGGTTTTAGTAAATCATTGATATTTTTGGTCTAATTCAATGCCACTGCAATGAGTGAATGGCAAGCCTCAAATTAACTTGTTTATGTAAAGTCAAGATTAATCAAAGATTAAAGTCAAGGTTTTTGAGTCAAGATTAAATGTGGCTTAGGATAGCTCAAAAAGAAGTTGAGTACTTCAAACTTTATGAAGGTGAAGAAGCCTGAATTCTTGAGTGGACAAATTATTTATTGCAATAAGAATTGAATTTGCTTATTCCACACTGAATGTGTCACAATCATGAAGTAGTGTGAAGGTGTCCTCTGCTTTGAAGAAGGAGAAAGCTTTTTGTATTAGTAGGGTGTGACACAAACCTAGTCATGGACTGAGACAGTATTGGAGAACCACAGTTGACAGACACAGGCCAGAGGTCTTCCTCTCTAAATGCAGAACCAGTAGGAACAGATAGCTAGCTACATACTGGTCAAAGTACAGTAAAACAAGAAGCAACATTTTCAAAGACCAAAGAAATTATCAACCCAAGTATTAGAAGCATTCCTTTTGGTGACGGTGGTGGCTTAAGCTGTCCTCAGGTGCCCTCATATCACCTTGTTCCCCTCCCTTCCCCAGGTGTTCCTTGGAAAATGTTTTGGGTGAGGAAGTGAGTCTATCTCCTTCACCCTTTCATTTTTTTCCCTTCTTTCCACCCTAGGTTACTTTCTTCCGATCGCTTGTCCAAGTCCAGCTTACCACGTGACCTCAAACATACTACTGTTAGAGCAGAGTTGGAGGGTTTGGAGTGACAGTAGAGAGTGACTGGGGATGGATGCAATAAGGCGCAGCATAAGCTGAGCAGCCACTTGCAAAAATGCTTGTGAAACTGGTGTTTGAATGGAAAATGATAGAGGAAATAGTGTTTGAATGTCTTGGGAAATAAGACAAACTTTTAATGTACAAGGGTGTTGGAAAAAAGGTAGACTATTGAGGGAAATGTAAAAGTGATTTTATATCCTTTTATAAGTTTAATTAGAGCTGTGTGATTGTGCTTTGCTTTAATTTAGAAAATAGTCATTACTTAATTTTTTTTTAATAATTAGCATGTTGGATGCACTGTAGCACTAAGTATTGAAAGTTTTTATAGTAATAAAAATGACTGCCCCTAACTTGTTAAAAGGTTATCACTAAGTGTCCATAGAGTTGAGATGCAACAAAGCGTGGGAAAGTACCTTTTTACTGTAATAGTTGGGTTGTATTTGCGGTTGTATTTGGCAGTTTCATTGCTGGTCGAACGAGTCCTGTTTCGTTGAGATCATGACCAAAGTGCAAGCAAAGATTTTTCCAGAAAGCTACAAAAACAGAGGAGAAAATCTTGCTCCCTTTCTGTAAAAAGAATTCCTGAATTAAACAGAGCTAGAATTTTACCCACGCTTTTATTTTTTTGGAAGAAGCAACTCCAAACATGTCTCATTTGGGAACTTTTTTTACTATTATTTTACTTTACAAAGTTATGTCTCTATTCAGAACGATGAGGAGAGTTCACAAAAGCAAGTTGTGGGGCTCTTATTTCAGTTGGTGTTTCTGTAGAATCATTTCAGGATACAGAATATTTGCAACGTGCATGTGCGACAGAGTTAATATTCCAACAGGAAATTGGTGATCAGAGTTAAATTACTGAGCTCTAAATTTTTCTACATCCACCTATTTTCCCTCTTCACGTGCTCTGACAGTTACAGACCGCTTCCCTAATGGGGCTTGCATTGGAAGATAAGCCTGCATGTAAACAAATTAACTTTTCTTAAATGGAGAGCCATTTCATCTGCAATAATGTACCAATTCATAAACTATCAGAGGCATATTTAAAAGAAAAAAAAAAAAAAAAGATAAATGACCCATTGTATAACACTTACTATTAGGCTGACTAGATGTCCCTGTGTTCTGGGAGATAAGGCTCTTGTATTATTACACCCTAATAAAATGAGTTAATGTTTTAGTATCACAGATAAAAGGACAGTTGGATATATTTAATAACCAAACTGAGAAACACTTAATTTTAGTTGTCTGTAGCAATATAACACAAATTCCCCTGTAAAACAAATTGCACTTTTGGAATATACTTTAATGTGCATTCGACAAAGGAGAAAATGAGGTGATTGAAGTTCAATTTGTAGCATGTTATTAACCATTTCCGCTTGACTAGATGCGTAAAAGGATAATGGATGAGGGTTTTATTATTGCCTTTCTGCTAAAATGAAGTGGTGTAAAAGATAAGGTGATGAGATTAATGAATATAAGAAAAAGGCGTAATCAATCAAACTCCAACAGGGAGATATGATGACAGTACTTAAGATTTGCAAGGATACGTGTTTTAAGCAGTGGATTTTATCAACACTGATATTTTGTTTGGATGGAATGCTGAGAAGCAGATACTTGCCAGTTTTAGGGGTTTGGTTTTTTTTTTATAGGTTCTTTATGCTACTGTGTATTTGAACCTTCAATAATTAATAGAACAAATTGAAGTTGGTAAGTCTATTTTTTATTTAAAGTCCACATTTTAAAAAGCCTGTGTGATTATTAAATGAGGGCAAACAAATACAACTGTCAAGCAGGAACAATGTTTTGGTAGTCAGTTTATCGGTTCTTCACTGGTGGAACACTCTTAGATGTGTCTGGATGAGTTACTTTTAGTCTTTGCGCCACTGCCTCGTGTTTTACATCCTAGTCACTTGAGTAGATAGTGTTCATGTACTCAGGGAAAAGTAAGGAATGCTTTCCTGCTCCTGTAATGAGTGCTCAGCCATTAAACTACACAAGGTTGCAACTTCCAACTCTGAGCAGACCATTATTATCTTGTAGAGATAAATCTTCAAAAGTTTCTGGCTGTAAACATATTCTTCCTTCTAGGGTGTGATACTTTTATATTGCAGATGTCAAATGCAGTACCTATTTCCTCTAACACATAGCTTAAAATTATGAACCTACTTGAATATCTATATTGCTAATATGTTATGGAAAGAATTGATTACAGGTATTTTTGATTTTCACTGATGCTGGATCTCAAATTGGTAAAATTATTGGCAAGTGCTCCAGCTGCAGTTACTCATAGAGAAAACCCTCTAACCTAAAGGTAGCTCTTCCATCTTAAACTACACCTTTTTTTTTTTACAGAAGAACATTGAGTGGCAAACTAAATCACTTCAGACTTGAAAATGCCTCTGCAAAATTAATTTTTTGTATGCCTTCAATTTCCTGCTCTTCTAGAAAACTATGTACTTTTTTCAGATTGTGGAATGGACTGGGAAGGGAGCTGCTATCCAGTTAGGTTTTTTTTCCCCCACGTAAAAGATTTAAGAAGGGCTCCCACATTGTTCCTTCAAATGCGGTTAATTTACTTGATAAGAGTTGCCTATGAAAGTGCTGCTTAAGTTAGTTTTGTAAATGAAATATGCACGAGCAGGATAAATTGTTGCATTTTCTCAAGGATCTGTTAGTTCTTGGCAGCACTTTGGGCAGGATGAATAGGTTATTGCTATGAGGTCAGGTTTGTCTAAAAAAGCAGTTTAAAATACTTTTTTTCTCTTTTGCCTTCAGCATTTATGAAACACTGTTACATATTGGCTGGAACCTGGCGCTTTGTAAATACTCCCACATTAGACTTGACTTTTTCTGGCTCTTAGGAAGACTTCCAGTTGTGCAAAACAGCATCGTGGATTTGTAAGATAAATGCATAACGCAGGCCAGATTACAGTTCCTCACAAGAGCTGATATTTTCACATAGGCTTACTTCTCTCTCTCCTCCTGTCATCTGCAGAATTCTTTGATAGGTTATTTTTTATTGGTCCCTCAGGAGTAGCAAATTTTAGATTTAATACCCCAGGGGGAATGGCAAGGCAAATCACATTGTTGGATCAATTGTTCAGCTATCTCCAGACTCCTGTCTGTGTATCTTACACTTGAATCACATTTCCAAGCCTTTCTTATCAATCATTTGGACTAGAAATGCAGTTTAATTTTCTGTTGCGTTTCTAAACCAAAATCAGGGCTAGGTTCTTCTTGTGTTACCCTGGAATCCTAGATGTGGTTGTAGACCTCACATTAGCTATGTCCGTGGCTTGCTTAACCTTGGAAAAAGGTCTGTACTTGTAGGAGTGCTTTGAAGCTGAATTTAAATTTCTCTATTTTTATCATATACTAAGAAGAAAACCAGCAGTAATTGTGTAAAACCTCCTGTTCACATTGCTTTTTGCTCTTTACAACAAGTCAAATTACGAACCTACTTGAATATCTATTTTACGAACATGTTATGGAAAGAATTGATTACAGGTGATTTTCACCGATGCCAGATCCTAAAAATTGAATTGGTCAAACTATTTTTATCGGTGATCTTAAAACAAGAGATTCTCCCTTGCAGCAAAACCTTTTCTCACTCGCTGATTATAATCAGCTCCTTTACCTGAGAAATGAACCTGCTTTTACAGGAATAGAAGCTGAATGTAAGAATACAGGTATAGAAATGGATGTATATTCATGTGGGTCTTGGTCTTAAAAAGTGCATTTAGGGGACATGTCTTTTGATAACTGAGTACAGTTTCTCTACATCGTCCGACTTGCATTTTTTGTCTAACAGTAACCAAACTAGCAGTGAGTGGCGAAGTGCTCGAGTCATGGGGGGTTTATTAGCAGCACTGTGCTGTCTTCTGTCCCAGCTTCTGAGAACACGACAGAAAATTCTATAGCATTAAGTACTGGGCCATGGGGTAGCGACCAGGCATCCCAAATGAGGCAAATGGATGTAATTGCACAGCAGTCCCCGCAGCTACTCCAGTTTACTCAAAGGGGGTTTGGTTCCTGCAGCAGTCTAGAGTCTGCGCAGCACAAAGGTGGCATTAAGCCATTTTTCCATTCCCATCCCTTTGCAGGCTGCTCCTTCTGTGCCATATCTCTCATAAGACATAGCACAGAATCTTTTAGAGTAAGCTCTTGGATTGGGCAGCTCCAGAGTCTGACTTCTCTCTTTGCATTCAGGAGGCATGTCTGTTCTTCTGTGTGTGGGCTTGGTTCCCATTAATGAGCTGATCAGAGGCAGGCTTTCATGATGACTGGTACTCTAGCTTCCTGCCAGATGTGTGGGGGTAGTTTTTGGGTTTGTTTTTTTTCTGATGAAGGGATATGAAGGTCAGCTTGCAGGTCATCCAGGAAAAAAAAAAAAATCAGTCCTTTTTGGCATTGAAACTTAATTTTTCATTGCCCATTTGCTTTCTTCTCCTCAACCATCTTCTGCAAGATCAGGTGAAAATGGCAGACACAGGACAACTGCCAGTATTGCGGGTGCATTTGTTCCCTGCTTTCTTAGTTGTAGTTGCTGCTTCCACTTGCACGTGTTCTGGATAGACCTTTGCTGGAAGCAGCCCCTGGGAGACGTCGCATCCTGAAAGTGGTGAAACAGGCAGGTGCAGGGCACGACAGTGGGAAATCTGATGTGACTGTTCTGTTTTGCTGTTCAAAATAGGAATCTGAAGAGGCAGTTACAGCAAACATGAACCTGCTTTTTCTAAAGGAAAAAATGATGGCTTCTGCACAGTGCTCTGCTTTTGAGATACGTGCTCCTGTATATTATCCTTCACCATATCTAGTTATACTGCTGTCGATATCAACTGCTGTGAGTCATTAGTCTGGAAATTGGCCTAGTTTTCAGACTTCATACTTCTTAGAGATCAACCAATATAGTCTCATAAAGATTATCTCCAAGGCTTTTTTGTGCTGGGAATTTTATAAAAAAAGAGAGACCAGCCAAAGCTTTAAACTTTAAAAAAAACAAACCAACCAACCTGCAACATGGTTCTTGTCATAAAAAAAGAATCTCTGGTTGATTCCTTTTCTGACTTTCTCAGGTGCTTTTACCTTTTAAAAAAGAGAAAGCTTTTAGGGCTTGTTTTTAAAGCCCTTAAATAGTTTAGAGGGGGTTTTTATTGCAGCAGTTTTACATCATGGCATAGATTTGACTCACTAGTAGAAATAAGATGAACAAAGCACAACAGCATAATCTGTTCAAAATTGGAAAGGGACAAAGTCCTCTGCTAAGTGATGTAGTTTTGTTACAAGTTTGTAAAGTATTAGAAGGTGCTTCTGATATGCAAACAAAAAAAGTTGTTTGCTTTTTTTTTCCCTCGGAATTATGAAAAGAGAGGTCTGACCAGAGAGAGTCAGGTCTGATGGTGTAGGAGGGAATAAGAATGCAGTAATTCCCACAAAACAGTTTTCATTGTCTGAAAAATAGACTGAAGGCTCAAACTGATCTCAGTGTGAGCGATTAAACATAGGTGATGAGGCCGCAACTCTACCGCTTAATTTCTCTCATTTCCCTTCAGTTGTCTTATAGAAGGAACAAAAATAATCGGTACTCTTTGCTGCATTAAGTCTTTCCAGGAAGAAACCTGGTCTTGAAACCTTTCAAACGTATCCTAGCTAACATGGCATGCACCTCTGCACCATTTATTACTATAGAGGCTTAATATTAATAATACTTTATTTCAGCATTTTTGATCCAAATTCCATGTCTTAATGTGACCAGCTTCTTTGACAGCTTCTACACAGTGAGAAATCGACTCATTGAATTTTGCTCAGTGATGCTTAAGCTCTCTTCTTGAGCTTTTGCAGGTAATGTCATTTTTTTTCCCCATGTATACAAAATGAAATAAACAGAACTATCTTTTTTGGTATTTACAGTGCGTATGTTTAACTGACGGAATTCATTGGCACATGAAATCATGAAGTTGTATGATTTAATGCAGTTTGCAAGAAGGTTATGGAATCTGTCAATCTGTGTGGACATCAAGACTAGCCAGAATTGTACTTATTAATTAGAATGGATTAAAAGCATTTTCCAAATTTTATAACTTATGATCTAATGAAGGAAAAAATGAGAAAATACGGTATGTACTCACTGTGCAGAACTATTTTGTGCTTTTATGCAGTCTCTCACTTGTATTTTCACGTGTGAACATATATGCACATGTGACTGTGTACCAATGCACTTTCATAAGATTATCTTCAACCTTCAATGATTTAAATAAAGATTATAAGCAGAACTAGATCCACACAGACCTCCTCACATGAGGCATAAACAAAGAATGATTCAGACTTCAGTGTTGGCAGACAATGCACATCCCAGAGGCTTCTTTATACAGTTTATTCTTGTGACTATTCTGAGTTATTTCAGGATGATTAAAAGATATCTCAGATATTTGTTGTCTGTATCTTTTTACTTACTAGGTACATGAAATCTGTGTAGATATTAACATCAGCGTGCTAGCAAATAGCATAAACAGGTAACCCTGACAGAGGAAAAATTGTCACCAGTCTCCTCCTTTGCATGTATGCATTATAAACACTGACACCAATACGTGAAGGATGGGGTATAGAACTTCCAGGTTTATGCACGTACTTTTTTCTTTATGACCTTCATATGATCCAAATGTGTTATTGTGTGTGGTGGGTTGGGGTTTGGTTTTTGCAGCAGTGCTTTGCAAAATTCCATTGTAGGCTAAAGAAAACTTTATTATGACTAAAAGAAAAATTACTGAGGCAGATGAAAAGAGGATGATTGGCTAGAGAGCTGCCTGTCTACAATGTCACATAACCCTCCCCCCATCATGAGTTTCTGTTTTCTTAGGTATTTTTTGCTGCTTGCAGGTGTTACAGTGACATTTCTAGAGTGCATGGTTTGCAGGCTGAGTTGGTGGCCACGCTGCTTTTTTTGCATGTTTTTAGATATGTTATGGGAGATTGCATTAGAAAGGCTGCCCTCAGTAGTCTTTGTAAAAAAAATTATTGCTAAATCTTATTTTGTAACATTTTGCATCTTGGGAATTGATAATTATAATTTGCATGCATATGTATTGGTAACACAGTGAGACTATCAATTTGGTTCACACATGTCAATGAAAAACTCATTGATCAGTGTTTGCCAACTTGTTCTCGAGTGAGTGGTAGAACCTGCAAACAGACACAGAAGCTGAAATGACCACTGGTTCGGAAGGTGTGAGCCGAGTCATTTGTAAATTGTTGCAGTTAATTTCTCACGACAAACTGTCCCAGATGATGTAAACAGCTGGCTGAGCCTTTTCTATCTACCTTTTGAAGAGCAGATCCTACTGACTCTTAAATCAGAAGGTAACAGGCTCACTAAATCAAGACATCGGTCAACTCCTACCTGTGAATTCTTGCAATTTCTGGCTCCTTTTTATCATAAATAAACCCGCTGTCTTACTTTGAAAAGAAAATAACTTTACATCCTTAACCTTGCAGGGCTTGCAGCCACCCAAATCTTTATCAGCTTTCTTATTTTTGAATTTCTGCTTTCTAGGCTGCATAGTTTAACTTACCTATCTTTAGCAATGAGATCTTCTTGTTCTTTGGGTTGATGAACTCCTGCTCTGTAAGAGCCAGCAGGGTTATTCAAAGGGGAAAAAAATATTGTTTGTGAAATACTGAATGCAGTAGAAAAGAGTACGATGTGCTAACTCTGCTAGCATTGTTTGCAGATTTATTAGTCCATGTGAGGTGTTTTGAACCTTACAGTCAAAATCACAAAAGTTCTGAATACAGGTTTCCCCAGTAAATTTTTTTCCAAGTTAGATCTTGATGATGGAAGGGGAAGGTTTTCTGTAGTTAGTAGAAGATCACTTTCAGAACATCTGCATTGTGTGCTTTTTTCCACTTTGAAATATAACTTTAGTTTCAGGGAAAATATAGTTGTGCATTACTCCATTTTAATTATCTGGGAAGTATTATTCATATCATCACACGTGTGCTGCTCTGTGGTCTGACAGACTTTATTAATTTCTGAACAAATGGTGGTTTTATTTGTGTAGCATGTACATAGAAATTATTTCAAACCTGCATAGATCTAGAAACAAAACTTAGGTCCTAAGTAAAGATTAAACTATTTACGGGTCCAGAGCCCTTAAGGTTTGTGAAGCTAGTATAAACAGCATACTGCAAAATAGGAATTTCAGTTTGTGGTAGATCTGTCTGTCCCTAGCAGCTTCAGATAAAATAATTTTATCCTTCTAGAGCACATCAATTTGCTAGTCTGTGGTTCATGTATCAAAGAGCATTCTGTGAAAATATCAATATCATTGGTTAATATAAATGAAATTAATTTTTAAAGCTGGGCTAAAGGTTGACATCTGAAAAATTGCATTACTTTGCAGAAGAGAAATTTCTGTCTTCCAGTGAAATTTCAGGTCACAAGGGCAAGTAATTTTCACAATCTTCAATGGGAACCAGTGAAATATGAACTTCATTGTCACCTAGCCCCAAAGCGATAAGATAAAATGAGCTGATACATCATTTGCTGTGGTTTTATCATCTCCTCCAGTAATTGGAAGAGAAAACATAGGAGTCCTTTACCACCCCCCTCCCCAGTCCCTTCCACCCACACCCAGGCATAAGCCATTTTGTTCTGATCGATACAAAGGTCACTGAGCATTTATTTATTTATTTATTTATTTTATACTGGGTAAAACTGTCTAGTGGAACATTAAAGTAATGAATATGTTTAATTGAGTTTGTCACCCATGAAAATGCTGAACAGGATTGTACAGCAGACTGTGTGTGCTCACAGGAAGGACTGGATGGGAGAATACAAGGGTTTGCCCATGGATTTCAGTGGCTGATTGTATAAATAACTGAGATTTAAAATGAACATCTTATATATGGTTCTCCTGAGAAATCTGAAATAAACTAATAAGCACTGTGATTTGTTTAAGAGCATTTTGATATTTGAAGTGGTTAATAATCTGATCTAGTTCCCTATTAGTTTGGTTGGACCTGGATGTATTTAAACAAAGAAGAGAGTAAGACCCTTTCACGCTGTGAATCCTTCAGCCAGGAAATAAATAGTACCTGGGCAGTAGGTTCTCAGAATCCTCACCTGCAGGTCTGAGATTGTGGTGGAGATCCAGGTTCCTCATGAACTGGGAGTCAGGTTTTGTAACCTCTAAGTGCTGCAGTTTTGCCTTCCTGAACAAAAATGATCCCAAATGACAGAGAATGCTGCTAGAAGAATGTATTTATGGATTTTATTTCTCAACTGCAATCAAGTTTAAATGCAAATTAAAACTTTTTGTGCTTTGGGGTTTTTTAAATTATTTTTATTTGGTGTGGGGTTTTTGGTTGCATATTGGGTTGGGGTTTTGTTGGGTTTTGTTTGTTTTCAGGGGTTTTGTTTGTTTTTGCTTTTTGTTTTATGTGGTACATCATTTTTATTTAGTTTTTATTTTACTTGTGGCAGTTAAATTGGCTGGCACATTAAAGTAATATAATTATTCAATTACTGTTTCAGTTCTATAATCCATTTGCCGACTTAATTACTTGTAGTCTATTCATATTTTCAAGATCAATAGTACTTTTCTCTAAAATAAAATAAAATATAAGCCATCTGATTGGTTTGCTTAAAAGGTAGAGCAAAATGTTCATCAAGCCTTCAGTAAAACATTTCTGATTCAGGAAGCAGCTGTAGTGGTGGTATCTTAACTATTGCATGTAATCTTTGAAGAGACACATTGTTTATGATTAACATTGAAGGGGGATTTTGAAGAAAAAGTAAAACTAAAATGAGAATAGCTTCTGAGCGAGCATTTTAATGTTGGGAAATTAGCTGATACACAACTACGAACTGTGAGGAGAAGACTTCTTTATGTACGGTGTTAATTGGTGATCAGCACAATGCTACCTGAGTTTTCATGTAACTCTGGTGTCAGAATCTCCTCAAAGTGGAACGTGAAGTGGGATATTCTTTACTTTATAGTTTCTTGGGGAGTTTCTTCCAGACATGCAGTGTCAGGGCCTGCAGCATTAATATAAGGACTGATTACAGGTTTAGACCTTCGTTTCTATTACTGGAAGAAGGGACTTCTTTCAAAGGTGAAATTAATTTTGTATTTTTAGTAGAGTTGTTGTGTCATCTCTTCATCTGGTGTTGCCCGAGTCTAGTCATAGAACAGTTTATCTAATGATGTTTTTGGAACCCTAGAACTTTACAATTGGCTCATTTGTTTATTTTATGTGGTTTTAAATGAAATGGTGAACTGTATAAACTGTCCTGCAAGGTTTGGTATCCTTTAAAATAAATGAAATGTGCAGTAGATTAAACTTCAGTCTGATGTGTTCAATCAGATGAAATTCTATACTTTTTCATGTGGGGAAGGTGTTACTATTTGTGCAGGTTAAATTAGATTGTACACCCTCAGTACTCTTTGCTCCGCAAGTTGTTCCAAAACTGGGGGTGACAAAAGACAGAAACCAAGAAGTCATTTTTTGAACTCAACACATTTCACAATAGTATGAAGAAGAGTAGACTAGAATTCTGTGTTGTGCAGTGTATGGATGAAAACAGACAAGTGTAAAAACAGGTTTTGAACATTGTAATTGTGTTAATATCAGAAGCGGTAACACTGATTTAAACAAACAAATAAATAAATACCTGTGCCAGAGTAAAAATGTTGAATTTAATTTGAATTACAAGTCAGTACTAGGAGGTTCAGTTAATAAAATCAGATATTTGACAGGGAATAAAAGGTTGAGTAGGATTTTCATAAGGAATACTTAGTAATACACATGAAAGAAACATGTTTGTCTCCTGGACCTTTCATCTGCTGTAGGTGGTGCACCGAGCAGGGAGCAGTGGTAATGATGCGGTTTCCATAGCAACTGGTTCATTGGCGGGCTAGACCTCTGTCTAGGGTGCTGTCAGTGTGCCTGGAGTTTCAGAGAACAGCGTCCCAAAGAAGGTCTGCTTCTACCTAATCCAGTTTTAATTGAACTCCAGAGACTTTGAAGTGAAGCTGCAGAGCAGGCAGACGCAATTGCAACTCAAAATGGAGGCCTTGCTCAGCTAGGCCTCAGCTGCTCCTCGCTCCTGATAACTTCTGTTTAACGAGCGGTTTCAGGAATTGTTACAGTGCTGACCAGTAGTGTTTCTGTGGTGCAGTTCCTGGCTCTGCTGTAAATCTTGTTATATTGAATTCAATAACTTTTATCATGGCTGTATGAGGCGCATTATCTACACAGTCTCTGCTGTTCTGAAGTCGGTGCTTTTCCCGCCATTTTTGAAGCGGCAGCATGAAGCAGGTTTTAGGCCACACCTCACAACAAATGCTTGCTTTGCGGGGTAAAAGTAGTACTTAATTACTTAACTTTCTGATTTTACTTATAGTATTCATGTGCTGTACTCATACTATTCATGTGCTGTGAGTATTTTGAGTTGTCAATGAACAGAGTGACAAACTGACTGTTGCGGTTTAGTTGTGACTCCAGAAAAGCGGAGGCCATCACCTTCTCGCCTGCCTTAAAAAATAAGAATTGAAATTATAAGCTCTGATTTAAAGATCCTTAGGTGGATGAATACCATTAAAAGTACTAAGATATTTTTGCATGCAAGCACTGCAACTTTGTCTCCTTTTGATGTTCTCTTTAAAGGATATTTATATGCATGTGCCAAAAGCCAACCACAATGGTTCTGAAGAGCACCAGAGAATTATACAAACCTGTCAATTAGTGTGGATGGGTTATGGATGTGGTAAGGAAAATGTCAGCACAGTCCAAGTCTGTTAGTTCCCCAGTTCCAGAAATGATTAGCAACCATTGACAGTCTTTGGTTCTTTTCATTGCATTTCTAGAAGTTTATGTTGGAATAATTATTTTGTTTGTTTGGGGTTTTTTTCCTTCTCTTTCTGGGTGGGTGTTGGGAAAGAAGTTGTCTGTGGTAGTTGTATTGAGAGGAATATGAGGGATTAAGTAAAAAGAAGGTGTGGGAAATTGTTTGCTTTGTACATTCTGATACTCTGTGCTGTCTGCCTTTGGTTTTGCCAGTCTGGTTTGCTTTTAATTCACAACAGTGGTACAGTATTTTATACTGTATTGTGTAGTGCTTTTACAATGGTGCTTTTGCTCTCTCTGCTACAAAAACATGGTCTATTTGTGAATATACACCCTACATGTGAGGAAAAATCCTCCTTTGTTAAAAATCTATACACAAATGATTGGGTTCATTAGCAATCTTTTTATTATAAGCTTGACTTTCACTTTTTTACACACAATATATCGCTCAAGTGAAATTGTAGTAGGAGTGATGTTAGCTAGAATTCTATCTGAATCTCTTTTTCTGTGATGGATTTCTGTTAAGTGCTTTTGTGTTTGCTAAAATGGACAAACCTCAGATTTTCCTGCACTTAACGGTTTGTTAATCTGAGGCAGAGAAGTGTCCAGTCTCTCTGTCCCTTTACACTTACATAATTAAGCTTTGAAATGAAAAGGAAAAAGTGAAGCAACAAAGAAACAAAGTGGCTGAGGACTGAAAATGGGATTAGTTTGAATTGTGAAGGCAGACTAAGCATCTGTGTCTGTCAGATGGGATGACAGGAATTGTAACAAGTTACTTTGACAACCGCTTACTCCATAGAGAGATTATGCTGAGTTCATTTGCAGGTTTGTGTTTAACCTTAGCTGACAAAATGATACTTAACCTCTTATACAGCCAACCTTTACAGTTCCAGAATTAATGAATGTTGCCTTAACGATAAACACAAGGAACATTTTTTTTCTTTAAAGACATTTTTTTCTTTCTTATTTGTTACAGACCTGTTATTGCAATGCTAAAGTGAGTGCAGATACGTCTAATGGCACTAGTAATATATTTCAGAGTAAGTTTTATGCTTTACTGAAGTGCCAAACATTTCATAATGTTTCAGAGACATCTTTGGTTATGAAAAATAAGCAGTTGTCTTTCAAGGGAAAGAAAAAAAAACCCAAACAAATTTTTAAAATGTTTGACATGACAAGTTGAATTCCAGAATTAAAAAAATCCATTATAGGTTCATAGTGTGATTTGAAGTTTGACCATATTTTAATTTTGCTGCAGGTTTTGCCTGTAATTGTTAGAATCCCTGTTTGTGGGTCAAGGACTTTTTCTTCTACAAGATATTACCTATACTGACAACATATGTAAAACATTCTCTATCTCTTTTTACTAGATTCTGGCATATACAGAAGGACTTCATGGAAAATGGCTCTTTTCAGAGATCCGATCTATCTTTTCCCGACGTTATCTTTTGCAAAACACAGCACTGGAGATATTCATGGCAAACAGAGGTACTGTGAGTTTAAGAGGAATGTCAAGTGTTGATGTGGGGACACGTGCTTTCTGTTTAGCTGGTATAGATTTGGTATAGATTTGTGTGCATAGCTAAAGGGCTTGGATTAAGTGTCTCAATATTGAAATTGGTATATTTTTGTAATTTAGTTTCTCCCTTTTTTTTTTTTCCCCCCCGATGTGGAATTCTGTTCAAAGTTGATAACTGGAAATTAGCAATGCTTCAGTTTCATTTATATCCACAAGTTTATGTGGTATTCTCTGGAAATTCTTACATAAAGCATACCTACCTCTGATCTGTTAGGCATGAAGGTTTGTGGGGTTTTTTGTACCCCTGGATGGTTAATAGCTGTAGATATATACACGAGGACAACATCATGAAAGAACTTCACTCCTGGATTAGACCAAAGACTGGTATACCTTCATGCTTTATTTCTAGTAAAAATTTCAGTTAGACCGTAATGCAACTCAAAGAAATAAATGTGGATTTACCTTGTTTATGTACCTCTTTTTCACCTTCCCCTTTCTACAGTTCCATTTTCAGACACACATATGTAGTGTGACAAGTCAGTCAAAATATGGTGTGTTGAGACTTGAGAAGTTTCCTCTATTTTCTCCCTCTAAATTTTTATTTTAAACCGGATTATACAATGTCTTTGCAGTTTTAATTAAGATTGTTCATGTACTTTTAGTGCTTTTATACTGATACTGAAATTTTGAAGACTGAATTTTGAAAACTGTTTACAAAGACCCTGAATAAAGTAGGTCTTAAGACAAAACTTTTTAAATGTAAGACAATTTTTTTCATAATGATATGAAACATTGTTGTCCTGAAATCAATAGAAGTTTCATAGGTTCGCATGTTTTAGTATGCTACTCAAAAAAAAAAGGGGGG
>JANVCC010000062.1:15569363-15641360 GCA_025345505.1 Todiramphus chloris collaris
GGGGGGGGTGAGCTTAAAATGAGTCTCTAATCTTGAACATGGCTGGTGAATTTTCAGATACATATCTCACAGAGCATTGTTGCATATATCTAACGTGCTCATTGTCCAGCAGGATATTAATCATGGCCATAGACACTTTCCCATTTTGGAGCCTCTACTTGTACTATGTGAAGTCATAAATGGAACTGGCGATGCCATAATTAGACTGGTAGACACAATTAGACTGTCACTTAGATTTTTAGGTTGCTATTTTATAAGTACCATTGAGTGTTTCAAGCAAAATAGGAAGATAATATTTTTAAGACTGTATCTTGAAAATATCTATTAACTAAACTAGTAAATGTCTGATTGAATTAATATATAAACTTTTATTTTTTAATCAATTCTAGACAGTCTGTGCATATAGGTTTAACTTTATTCAGAGGAAAAGCAAATGCAGACCTTGTAAGATTTGTAACAGTGACAGCTTCTGTTGATATTCCTGGTAGTGATAAATAAAAGCACTTCTGGAAATTATATTAAAAAAAAAAAATAGTATCTTTAGTAATCTGAAGGAGACATGTCTAGTCTTTTATCTGTTCAGCACCTAAGCTTTGGGTTAAATTTTATTGGGCCAGAAAGCCTAAAACAGAAGATGTAAAATCATGCTATATATTTCAACTCTTATGTTCACAGTGGGTGTCATGTTCAACTTTCCCGACCAAGCAACAGTAAAGAAAGTGGTTAACTGTCTACCTCGGGTCGGTATTGGTACTATCTTTGGACTACCTCAGACCAGGTATTTTACAATTTGAATTAATTTTGTCAGTGCTAAGAGTTCTTTTTTCATCAAACCAGCCTACGTAATTTGAAGCTTTTATACCTATTGGTTGACAAAACCTGCACATCTTCAGCCTGTCACTCTGTGTGCTATTTGCAACATGTTCATATAATAAAAACTTCTGGATTTGAGGTGGTTTTTTGTGATTTATGTCTGTTATAGGGAAGATTGCTTCTTTTTGTCAGTGAGACTCAATCACTTATCCTACTTAAGGAAAATAGGTTTCTTTATGCTCACTAAAATTTAAGACTGATCTAAGACTGGTTGTAGGACTGATTAGCTTTTATGGCAGTGTTCAATTATATTAGCTTGACTGTAACAACCTTGAATCCTCTGTAGTATTTAAACATAGATGAAAACGATCGTTCCTCATCAGAAGGATATTGTAGTGATGTATAGAACAATATAAGATGAACAGCATGTGAAGGATTGGTATGATGTACTTGTCTTTTAGCTCTGGAGCACACTGTTCAAGTTTACATAGTGAGAAATTAGTATTAGAGTGTCAGGCTGTGTGTTTGGAACCTGAAACTGAAGAATATGGTTCAGTTTGCTACATCTTTGTAGCAGAAGATTAGGGCTTCATTACCAGATATTCTCAGGATGAAAGACAGCACCACAGTTCAATGTTCACTGAAGCTAGTGGAAACAGAAGGTTTTGAGGGATACCCCATCTCTAGTTAGATTGGTTACCTCTTGTATTTAAATGAATTATAAACTATTTTTAAGTAGATTGGTTTCTAAATTTTTAGAAGAAATGGTAACCCTTAAAGAGTATCCTGCTTGTTGTTACTTCAAATTTTTGTTTTTTAAAGATATCCATGCACAGAAATGGCATTAAAATAGTTGGGGATGTTTTCTTGTTTTGTTTTGTAGCTTACCTTTTTTTTTTTATCAAGTCCAGAAAAAATTGTCTCAAATTGCCATTATAGCTTCTCTGAAAGATCTTAAAGGATTTCTATTTACAGAAGCAAATTATGTGTCAACATTTTTAAATACACATGAAAATACAGGCACACTTGTTCAAAATTTCATGTCCATTTATACTGATAAATTTGTTACAATCTAATGCAGTTTATTAAAATAATAAACTAATTTACTATAACTGTTTAATTGTTAACCAATACCTGTCAAGATCTGTTGACTGAAACTGTATCTAGGATTTTTATTCTTCCCCTGAATGATGTGGTTCTGGTTTTTACAGATGTTTTTATTATGAACAAAAGTCTTGGGAATTGTATGATAAGCTCTTCTCTGCCTGATTTATCACTTCAAGGAATGACTCTACAGTCTTCTTTCACAAACATTAGGAAATCTGGCATCAAATTCTAAAAGTTTGAGTTATTTATGACTAACTCCCCAGCACTGCCCAGAATTTAAATATCAAGAGGATGGGCTTTATAATGTTCCATCATCTTATCATTGGTTTCCTTTGTTCTTGAGGGGTTTAAAAACCTCCTCTAAAATACAACTTTATTCTTACATGAAATTCTAAAGGTCATGTAATTTCATTATTTAACGGTCTGCCATCTCTCTAAAGCACTAGTAACATGTTTCTGTAATACATCAAGCCTTCATGGAGAAGCTGAATTTGCACAGATGTTAAGGTTTCTGTTTGAAAGCTTTCACATCTTGACATATCCAGCTGTTAGATGTTTTAAGTCTTGTATTCTTATTAGATTATAAAACTTCTAAACCAAACTTGCAAGTAGGCAAAATAGCAAGTTGATCTGCCGAGAAATCTAGCATAGAACTAGTAAACAGAATATGTACAACTGCCATGACAATTTGGACAGGTAAAAAGCAAGAGCCACTAGGTTTTCTCCAATATTTTTTCCCCTGACTGTTTTTGTTGGTTGGTTGTTTTTCAGACGCATTTCTTTGGCTAGTCCACGACAGATTTTCAAAGCTTCCAATATGACCCAGCGATGGCAACACCGAGAAATTTCCAACTTTGAATACCTGATGTTTCTAAACACTATAGCAGGTAACTCAGATTACTGTGGTGACTCAGAAAAGGACCTAATGGTGGCACAGTCTCAACAGATAAGCGGGACTATGAGATTTTGCCCTTTTAATAAATAGCTTTTTCTATGTACAGTTGTCTTGTGAACAACTACTTTACAAAATCCTCCTAAATGTACTTTATTCATAGTCATGTTTATGTAAGACTAGAGAGGCATGCAATTCATAATGCTGTATTCAACTGCACTTAAAATACGTCTGTAAAGTCAGAACATCTTGACTGTTGTGAGAGGACAGGATCATCTACTATTTAGGAGAGTCGCTGAAAGAGTAACTTTTTTATCCCTTAATATTCTAATTTTTAACATTCATCAGTACTATCCCCCCCTAAATACCACTGAGACGATGAGTTTTCTATAGGGCTGGAACCCTCTGGGAAGTGTCAGCTGGGGAGCAGCGTATTCCTGGAGCCCCAAAATACTACTGTACAAAGATGTACGGTTGGTTTTGGAAAAGAGCATACTGCCTGGATCTCCGGTGCTGCTGTGCCAGGACACCACTCCTCCATTCCCAAGTCCTAATTCATATCCTTGCGTGGTTGTCATAACCCCTCATTCTGTAAATGCTAATCTAGATTTCATGTAACGCATCTTACCCCATTAACTTCTAACCAGCCTTGTTTAGTAAGTGGAGGAGAATTGTTAGAGCTCTCACGTCCTCTCTTTTATTTTCCAACATATTTCTTTCACATAGCAACTTAGAATATTTCTCAATTTTCAGTTCTTTTCTGTGGTATTGTCAGTGTTGAAAGGTCCATTAATTCCCTTTCAGACTTGGATCTTGCTAACACGACTGATGTAACAAATGCCTCCACTTGCACTAATTGCATTTTATACAAATGGTCAGCTTTGCCATTTTCTGTAATCAGTCGGTCAGTCAGAGATGCCAGGATTCTGGCAGATTTTATAAAAATAGGGGTAGATCTCCTTGCCTCCTTACCACTGAAGTGGAACGAGGCCAGACTATGACACTGTTTTCTGTGGCTCTGGTGAATGGGCCTTTTCAGCTTTAATATGCTAACGAAATAACACAGTGAATTTTTACACCTGCTTGATATTTGAGGTTAAAAGGAGCAAAAAGGTAATGTTATGGAAAAAGGGGAAGTTTAGTTGCCCATGATGGGGAGTTAAAAGATGGTTGCAATGGCTATCAGTTTGAAACAAATAAAGACAGATATCACAGTGTCATTTAAGTAGCCTTCATCCTGAGTAAGAGATAACGTGCAATACAGCCTATTAGGGAAAGAAAGGACCTGACTGTACCATATAAAAATTCTGGATGGAAAAGTACTGAATGGTGTAAGAAACCTGGAAGAAGAACAACTTTGGTGAAGTTTTAGATTATGTTTTCTGACAGCCTGGATAGATTGGGTTGTGAAATAATGTTCCTGGGGAAGAAGTAAAAACCTGTCCTTTGACACTTTTAAGACAATGCTGCACCACATCTGAGAGCATACTGATGGGAGGTGATGTGAGTAAATGAGCCTCTGCAACAGTATCATAGAAAGAGAGAGAATGTGCCTGAAAATGATGCATTCACCAGGGTATGTGCTGTATGTGTATGGTTATTCTAATTGAATATTTTGGTTTGACTGGAAAAAGTCACAGATGCGTGAAAGGTGCACATGTGTACCTGAGACCAGCACACATTTTCCGTTCTGGTAAATATTGGCATACCCATAGATGGTCAATGGTTGAGGAAGAATTCCTCTCAGAGCGAACTCATTAGATGAAATAGTTACTACTTGCATAATTTTTGCAGTTTGACATCCTGAGCCGCTTCATTCTGCTTTCACATAGTGAATTTAATACAGTATGTAAAAATACTGCTTTAATTTTCAGTATCAACCAAGGGGATTGCCTCTCCAGTTTTTGAAGTGTTTCACCTTGAAGAAACCAAAGACAAGGTGGCATAAACAAGGAGAAATGCACAGGAAACTATGGGATTTAACTGTCACTGTATGCAAAAGAGTTTACAATTAAGATTTTAAATTAAGCACTAGCAAATTTGTGACCTTGGTCATTAACAATAAAGCAAAGTAGAATATTGAAATGATAGAAGATCTGGAATAAATGGCAGTTCATTTGAAGAGCTCATAAAGCTATATTGTTGTACCTCTAGAAACTGGTATTTTAGTTAAATATAACTCTTCTAACTCAGGGCATGTTTTCTTTTGCTGTTGTTTGTCAGGTCGAACGTACAATGATTTAAATCAGTATCCTGTCTTCCCTTGGGTTATCACCAACTATGAATCAGAGGAGCTGGACCTTACACTTCCAAGCAACTTCAGGGATTTATCAAAGGTATTTGTCAGCAGATACACCTTTTTCTCTCTCCAGTATCTATCATAGTAGCTTTCAGTCTCGTTAATGTTTTCTGCTGCGTTTGAGACATTAATGTTAAATGCACAACCATTAACAGAGTTTCATTTCTATAGGCATATACTGACAATAGGGATCAGTTTGTGGAAAAATGAATGTATTCTTATTGCTTCTGATTCTACCAGTTTAATAATGGAAGGTGCTTTTAGCTGAAGTGTATGCTTTAGATTTAATTTCAGATTTTTAATGAAGTTAGAAATGCTGAGGCTGCTGAAGATGAAAAATTAGCTGAATATTTTTCTGTTTTTCTGATGAGAATTGTGGGTTTTTAGTAGCAAAGCCTATGATGCCATTGTATTTTAATTACTTTTAAATCATTGACCTTATTCCCCTAAGTAGAAACTTTATTTTTTTACTTCCTCTGTGTATTCCCTTCAGGTATGCTCAAGTAATGCAGTTGTCCTTTGCCAGACAAGCATTTTTGGCAACTTTTAACAACTAACTCTGTTTTTAACAGTTTTTCCAACTGTTTTTAACTGCTTTTTCCAAGCGTAGCCTTGGCTTTTTCTCATTTGCTTTTCCAAACAGACATACACAGATGGAGTATTATACACCCTGTTTAAAGCTTTATAGAAGCTTTCAGTCTTTCCCAATAAAGGAATATTTCATTTTACAAAGTAGAAGCATTTCTCATTTTCTCTAAGTGCAGACTTAGTGCACTGATCATCAAACAGGAGCTTTTCCTAAAGGTTAGGTATTGTGGGAAATGATTGGCATATGAAGCAATATAGTTCATTAGTGGAAGAGGTAAAAAACATATTTTAATTGTAGCTTAATTTTTACAAATTTGTAATTTGATAGGGAAAAAAAAAAAGCCCTGAATAAGTAAGGCAGTTTTTGAAATGTCTTGCTTTCGGCTCACAACTGATTAAGTTTAACACATCTGAAAATCTCCAGAAGTCTTTTCTTCTACAGTTTTAGTATTTCAGTCTTAAAAAAGGTATTGTACAGTCATTAAATATATGCATATATATATGTGTTAGTATCATATATGTGTATATATTTGAAGGCTATACTGTATCTTTTGTGTGTGTATGTATATGCAAATAAAGATTAAGGAATAATGCTTGTAATTCCAAAGCAGTGACGTACTGAGGCACTGTGTTTGTAACATTTTCTAAGTGTTATTTCATTTGAATGAGTCATGAACTCTGTGCTTTCTCATCATGTCTGACTGACACAAACCCACAGTCATTGGTAAACTTACATATATTTTATATCTTTTGAAGATAAATAATATTTTAATGTAATTCTGTGTGGAATTTAATAAATGCTTTCTTAGTAATCCTTAGGACAAAAAATATGTGAAGGTAGTTGACAACTACAAATACCTATCACAAACCTAGAGTACATTTGTGAATTACATGTAAGTGAAAACTTAGGAGTAACATCACCTCTGTGTACTTTGAATTACTACATAGATTAACTGTATTAATCATTAATAACTTCCTTGATTACAACATGACTTTTGCAAACTCATTTTCCATTAACTTCTGTTAAATGACACTTCTGCATCTATCATGTCATGGCTAAAGTAGTGCAACGCACATACAAAAAAGGATTCTCCCACTGCTATACTTATACAGTGTTTCCTTTTTAATTCATAAACTAATTAACTCAGTCAGTGCAATAGTCCTAGTCTTTCTTCCTCTTCCCTGAAATAGAACGAAGTGCAGTGCAGAGCAGTTTCTCCTCATTTTAGGTTAGATGCCACTCTTGCCTCCCTGAAGAAACTGGAAAGCAAACCTGCTCTTTTTTCTAGGCATTTTTTTTAATTAACAGTGACTGGTTACATGGATTTCTCTGTCTATCAGAGTCGTCTGTGAAGATTACATAGTATACTCAACTTCTGAGGGAATATTTCCACTATTATTGCTGAAAAGGACATTACTTAGGGACTTTACCAAGTGTACATTACTTAGGTCTATCTATACCTTTACTTAACCTTCTCAATCACATGTTTGAAGAATATGAACTTAACACAGGAAATAATTGTGACAGTATTAGGTGGCAGTCATACTGTATGATGAGTAGACAGAGTTTTGTTAATATTATTTAAGCCTGTAACATGATATTCTTGGGAGCTTTTAATCTTGAAGAGGTGATCATCTGGACATTAGGAAGAAGTTTTTTATGTGAGGGTGGTGGAACGCTGGACCAGGTTGTCCAGGGAGGTGGTGGGAGGCCTCATCCCATTAGACATTCAAGGTCAGGCTTGATGAGGCTCTGAGCAACCTGATCTAGTTGAGGATATCCCTACTCACTGCAGGGGGGTTCTGCTTGATGACCTTTGGAGGTCCCTTCCAACCCAGGGCATTCTGTTGTTCTGTGATTGACAGAGAATTGCCCCTGTTGTTAGGGAATAGTGAATATTTCTTCATATATGTCTATTTAACATGCATTGTCTGTTGTGTGCAGTTAAACATTACTGATCAGTGATCTCTGAAAATGTAGCTGCTGTTCTGGATAAACGCCACTCCTTGCCATGTATACAGTGAAAGTCTTTATACTGTACCTGTTTCAGTGCAGTTCAAGTTTTGGTTGCCGTTCAGGCATTCCTAGCAATATCAACTCCATGTATTTTAAATGCTAAACTTTTGTCAGATGATGAGTTCATGGCAAATATCTGAAAATCCTTGCTAATACTCAGGTATAGAAATATTTGAATGCCATGCATATAGTGATATTGTTATTGTAGTACCTTATCTTGGGGGTGATGCTTCGAAAGAAGTGCTAGTTACATATGGTAGCATGTCTGTGCTTTTGCACCGCTAAAGGTTTTAAAAAATATTTCAAGATACTTTTTTTTACAAAAAAAGACTTTATTTTTTTAAATTATCTTTTTAAAAAGTCAGGTTAGGGTTAGATATTACCAAGTGTCAAACATGAATAACAGTTTTGTTAATATATTAGCTAGAAGGCCACAGTTAGCATAGGTTTGAAGAACTGCAGTGTATAGGTTAAACCAACACTTTATTTAAGCAGCTTCTTATGGCGTTGTTTTGACCATCAGTCACACAATGATAAACCAAAGCAACTGAAATGGCTTGTGGTTAATATTACTGTCAGCCTGACGAATGCTCCTGACAAATGCCAGGAGTGCACTGCCAGTCTGTTACCCTGCTTTGACTGGAGTGTTTATTTCTTAAGAGGTGACTATGGTTTGGAATGAGTATTACATATTATATTTATGGCTGCATATATTTTATTTATACAACAGCCACAGTTTCCCACCAGAATATGTCCCATTTTCTGCATTACTTACGGTATTCAAAAGCACATTTTTTTTTCCTTTTCTTTATTCAGTAGAAGCAATAAATTGTGTTGTATTCCTGTACCTGGATAAGGAAAAAACCAACAAAAAAAGAAAAATAAAAATACATGGGAAATACTGACGTATCAAAGCATGATTTTATACTCAAAAGTTTATTACAAGATCTTGCTGTATGTAAGCAGCTGTTGATAATTTTTTTCATAAGGCACAAAATTTCTGTAAGACTGTAAATGTGACACTCCTAGAAGAAGAAAATTATGCCATTCTTAAATCTTCCTTTGTCTTAACTATAGCTACATGTGTACATAATAATATTTTTATTCTCATTTTTATAATTTTGCTGCAATATTTGCTAAACGATCATCAGTTTTATAGCAGCTGTTATGTACCTAATAACTTCTTTTCCAGTCAAGTGTACAAAAGCAACCAAGAGCTCTCACCTTCAGTGAAGTGTTTAATTGGTATGTGGGAGCCACTGAGAGCAGCCAGACTTTGACAGAAAAGAAGTAATAGGCTTTGGTTTAGTTTTTTTTTTAACTAGGACAAATAAGACTAGTTTGTTGTTCTAATGTAAACTTCACTGCAGACTGTTCCTCAACATGCCAGGGTGCCCATTTCAGGAGAAACTTGTGCTGCGTATTTTCCTTTGCGAGGAAACAGAGTGGGATGGTTATGTAGTTTGCTTAGTTATCTCTTGTTACCCCTTGGCAATGAGCTAGAAAGTAACAAATGTTCAGATATACACCTATTATACTTTTGCAAACTTTAGAAAGAAATCTTTTTGACTAGAGAGGCATTAAAACTTGCATGGGCATTCAGTGAATTAGTGCTTTTCATGTAGGAAATGAAAGTTATGCTTTGTTTAGCTCATGCTACAACAGAGATTCAAAGCAGGTTTCTACCAGTTAAAACTGATAAACTCACCAGGACTTGGTGTCCTTCAAAGCATAAAGAATGTTCCAAAATTGGACACGAAGGAAGGTGAGCGGAACAATGTGGGAACCAACAGTGGTGAGTGCAGTGGTGATGACTTATTACCTCTGGAATTTAGGTGCTGAAACTTAGGATGCTGCACACAGGGCTCAGCATCTGCCCTGGCTGTCTTGTCACTGATACTTCGGGCAGTAAATTTGTCATCTGTACCTGTGATAAAAGATGACAATTAAAAAGCATTCCAAAGCTAGACAGGATTAGCTTGGGAGGAAGGTAAAAATATTTTTCCTTCCAGGGCATTTCATGTGGTTCTCTGCTTAAAACAGGACAGTACAGGAAATAAAATATTTTAAACTTGATATCACAGTCCCTGGCAGTTAAGAAAAGGCTATAGTGTAGAATTTTGGATCACCTCAATAAACAGTGGTAGAGACAGCAAGACCAGCCCCCATCTACGATCAGCCTGAAGCAGTGGTCTCTGAAAAGGAGACACATTTTTAATTATTTATTGGTGAGTTTGTTGTGAATTTTGATATTTTTAGTCTAAAGTATATGTCAGGTTCTCTTCCATATCAAATAATAAGTTATGGTGCTTTACTTGTGAAACACAACTTGCTTCCTCAAGGAGAGGGGAACTCCATCCTCCCTAAAAGTGTATGCTGAATAGGGAAGTTGGGAGAGATTACAGAAGCTGTTTTATCACCTTGCTATAGATATACATTTAATCTCCCTACATGTTTCGGCAAAGGCTTTAACAGATCTAGACATTTGACAGAGTCGTGTTAAGAGAAACTTTCAGGGGAAGGTATTCTGAGCAGTACCTTGATTTTTAGGAATGTAAATGTTGGTACCATTTAGGAAATGGGATCAAAGCTATGGGATCAAAGCCCCTTTCTTCCCAATAGGTCCTCTCTGAATATAAAGAGAGAGCTAAAGAGACATGGGTGAGGAGGGAATTGTAATCGGGATTGGGATCCTTGTTTCTGATAGGAGTACTCAGAAGCCAAGCCCCTCTTTGAAGCAGGCTGTGGAAGAGCGTGAAGTTCTCTTGTTCACATCACAGGACAGTGCTGTAATTTTAGTAGTGTTATGGATTTTCTTTGTTTGGACTAGAAAAACTTCTGTGGAGGTAGAAATTGTACCAACTAAAGTGCTGAGTAGCTTGTTATATTACTATGAAGAGTTTTGCTTTAATAACATGTAAGTTTTTTTCCATTTCTAAATGTGAGGAAAGTGATCATGTGAGACTCTTCAAACACCATTAACCCTCAGACAGATTCTGTCAGGGACTTCTGTGAATGATAAAACTGCTCAATTATCCTTTCTGACAGCAGAGTCAAGCTGTTGCATCATTTCCTTTAGCACATTTGCCAGATTAGGAGACAAGGGTACAAACGATCCCCTGGGTCTGTAAATGACCTGCAACAGTCGCCCCTTTTCTAGGACCCGGGTTTGTTTTTGCAGAACCATGGTCAGGTGCTCCTGCTGCCGTGGACCAGCACCATGGACAGGGGCCGCCCCACCCGCACTCGAGCACTTGTGTTGAGAAGCAGGAGCACAAATCACTGCGAGGAAAAGCTGTTTATTCGAAGGAAGGTTACTGGATTGTCAAGCCCAATTTAGACATAATCCTTAGACACACTAAACTGTTTGCTGCATCTGGAACAGTTCTAGCTCTTCTGGATTTTACTGTCAATCTCTGCTTGATAGCCTCTGCTTTCATTTTCAAAGATAGAAACTTTTGTGCTGAGATGTTGGTTTGAAGTTCATGCAGCATGTATCTCTGAGCCTTTTTAAGGATAGATATGTCATTTCTATGCTGCCTATTCCTTCACAACTCTTTTAAAGACCTACTGAGGCTGAAACTTCACCCAAATGCATCTCCAAGATGATTTATCAAAACATATTTTCTGAAATCCTGCTTAGTCTAGGCAGAATTTTTAAAATAACCTGGGAATTTCCATTGGTTTATTAGTGTCATAACCATCTTTTTATATCTTTGTCTTTTTTACCTTGCCATTAATTGGTTATTCTCTGTGTCAAGCAATGTTTGCATCTCCTGCCAGTGCATATGTCTTCTCAGTAAATCCTGTTTCTCAAAATCCATAAAATGACTTTTTCTTTTTCTCCCACCTTCTCCCCCCACCCCCCCACCCCTCCCCTTTTTTCCCCACTTTTTTTCTTTTCTTCAATATATGTGAATGTTGATGCAGGGATTTCTTTCACTTGACAGATTATGTCATGGATAGTATGTGCAAATGGTGGCTTTGGTCTGGCAGGGTTATTTTCTGAGGCAACTACAATGCCATACCCTCCTTGCTGCCTTCAACCTGCTTCATTGCTCCTGATGATCCCTAGGGACACAGAACTTTCTTTCTCCCTGACCTTTTGGGAGTCTACAACACATAACAGCTGCTAGACATAGTTTTTCTTTATTTTCTTATGCTTAAAATTAACTTATGATCCGTTTTTGAACTGCAAACTTTGTGGATCTTCTGTGTTTTGCACCATAAAATATTATTTATGCTGACATGTTCAGACATTGTAGTTATTAGACCATCTTCAGATCAGTTTTCCCTGACTGTTCTTGTCTTAAAAGAATGTCAGCCCTTAAAAAAATCTTCATAATAAACTGCATGTACTAATATTTTTCATTTAATTTGCACACACACAACTATTACCTGCTTTTAATCCAGCCCTTTACTGGATTCATAGTTTCTCTAGAACAGGAAATAGAATAGAAAATTGTTCTTAAAGAAAAAACTTCATAATATAATGTGATCTGGTACATTTCATGACTTCATTTCTGGTAAATGGGGTCTTTTCAAAGAAACCTGTAAGGACTGACAACTGTTTAAACAGAGCATGTTCAGTGGTATTAGTATGTATCGATTATATGACATTTATTTTAGAAAACACAGAGGTGAGCGGATTATGGAATTTCATCCTATATGCAGTGCATAAAGAAATGCCAGGGGATCCTACATTTGATGAAAATGCTGATCACAGTCAGCTAGGTGTACTTGGCAGGGGAAGAAACTACTGGGAAGTATCTGTCTGCACCCTGAGCTGTGTACGCCACTATTAAACGAGGTGGCTGGTAGCCATTTATCTGTGTTTCTTCACTAGTGCAAATGAAAAGATACTTCTAAGCAAAGAAATTATTTGCATGTGAAAGTAACTGTAAGTTTGTTGTGCTGGAGTGTACTGGGTTTTATTCTATCTTGTGCACCAGCTCGTATCTGTGGGAAGATACTGAGTCATTGCAGATGAGTTTGTAAAAGAAGAGCCAGACAAGAAGCTCATCTAGCTCAGTGTCCTAACTCTATGGACAGCCAGTAGCAGGAGACAAGAGAAGAAAAGAAACGGGGCATGTAAAGCATCATCCTTCCCTTCAGACAAACTCCCAGGTTTGTCACTCGGTAGTTTAACTACTTTGTGAACTAGAGAAATAATTTTGACGGTCATGTTTAGTGGCCACTGGTGATCTAGTTGTCTTTTTTTTTTTTTTAAACCTATTTAAAATTGTTTTGCATTGCTCCCTGAAGCAGTGGATCTAGAAAATTATATAAGAAGTTATAATTTTTTTTGCTTTGTAACTAGGGTAATTATGGCTGCTTTATTTTTTTTTTTTTACCTTGCTTGCAACTCTTATCTCTACTTAAAAAATTATTTTCATTTTAAGTTGATGTAAAAATAACAGACAGTGTTCTGCAGAACTTGCTTTACATTATTGTCCCATTTGTTTCCCTTCTCCCTACCAATTTTCAAGTATCATAATTATTTGAAATAGCGACATTCAGAATAATGGATTAGAACTGTAACTACTAAAGAGAAAGAATCTTAACTGGATGGTACATTAACAAATGTCCAGAGGATGTCTACTCAGCAAATTAGAGAGGCGTCTTGTCTTTAGTAGTTGGAAAAGAAGGCAGCACTGATTCTGATGTTGTACCTTGATGTCAAAATCAGTAGAGTATGCACACTAATATTTGTAATTATTGCACAGCTTCAATGTTGCATACAGAAGAAGCATTTGACCACAGAATTCCTTATTTCACTAAGAAAACACATGAAATTGAAGTGGCTGTTTGCGTTGAAGTTATCAAAACCTGAGAGTTATAAGGGACTAAATTATGATTTACAGTTAATAGTAGAAAATGGCAAATTAATTTAGAATTGGAGCACAGTACAATTGTGTATTGCCTAAATGCTCACTGAGTGAGAATGCTACAGTTCTGTTAAGCTCTGTCCCTTTGGCTTCAGCCAAATTTTGACATCCATATTGTTAGTTGCCCCCTCCTAGCCTCGTCTTTGATGTAGGATTTGGGCATCTGCTGTGAATTCAGTGCTTTGGGAATGAAGTGGTAAGGACTGGTTTTCTCCTTGGTAGATCTGTAGGATTTTGTTAGAATCTTTCCCTGAGCTGCTCGAGGACTAGTTCAGTTGGTGAATGAGGGCAGTTCAAACAAGTTTATCGGGTAATTGTGTTTGTTGTTTCCTGTGAAATATGGTTCTTTAATGAATTTGAGTAAAATACAAATGAAAGGTGCGATGCCTTATGAAGAAGATGGGGGAGTGGCAGGACCTCATTTTTAAGAAAGCAGGCCTTAGTTGCTTGAGAGGAAGCATGGTGAGTTCTAGCTATGGGTGAGAATAGGTTGAGAGGTGGGTATGTTATTCTGTGGCTATTCTCAAACACAAAAATGACAGATGGAAGAGCAGTGATCTACATTATATGAGTTTATTCCCAGATATTTCCCAGGTGACCGAAGTTAATAAAGTTTGGATATAATTAAACCCTTGCATCTTGTCTTTATGTCTCTGTCTGGGGAAAAAGTAGTTTTACTCAGATGATCAGGAAGTCCCACTAGTATTGGCTAGTTCTGGGAGATGATTATGTGCTGGTAATACATGAAGTAACTGAACAAGTAATCCTCTAAAAATGTAGTTGTGGTTAGATTGCAACAGAGTATGCAGCACTTGGTGTATTTATGATGGTGAGAAGATTTAACACTGAAACACTGACACATTTCAGTTATCTGTATGTTAGAATACACTGGTAACAGGGCAGGCTGCAGAGAAATGTTAAGGCTGGAAGAAATGCCTTAAAATGGAAGACCCGGAGAGCTCGATTTCCTTTGTCAGTTAAAAAGTCTAATTACAGTCTGTAAGCATCTCTAGAAAATACTAAGTAGAGTCCCTGATAGAGAGAAGCGTAATAAGATTTCTTTGGTAACGCAACCGTAAATTCACAGGTGAGCTGAAGTACCTGTTTGTTAGAATGCGGATCACAGCCGCAGAAAAAGCTTCCAAGGAAAACAGCAGCTTGTCTGTGTTCTCAAGAGTCAGATGCTGTTCTGGAAAGCAGGTTGGCCAAATACAGCTCATGCTAAAATCAAGTATGAACAGTTGGACTCAAAATCATGTCATGGAAAGGCATTTAATGACTTGTCATGCAAACACAGGCTAGATGAGATGACCTAATGGTCCCCTTGGTCCTTTAAACCCAATGAATGTATGAAAAATATCAGTAATGAAAAACAGATAGTCATCTTGTAAAGAAAGTGCATGAAAAACAAACATCATACTTGGCAAGGATGCTGCAAAACATAATTCCATAATACAGACAATTGTATTCACAAGAATCCAAATACCTGCTTGGATGTGGATAAGGAAACAGTATAAGAAATCACAAGAAAAGCAGTTTTTTCTGTTTTTCCTAATATTTACATTTTTATTTTCTTTCTTTCTCCCTTCCCCCCCCTTTTCCTTCCCCCCCCTTTTCCTTCCCCCCCCTTTTCCTTCCCCCCCCTTTTCCTTCCCCCCCCTTTTCCTTCCCCCCCCTTTTCCTTCCCCCCCCTTCCTTCCCCTTCCTTCCCCTTCCTTCCCCCCTTTCCTTTTCCCCCCTTTTCCCCTTCTTTCCTTTCTTCTTTTTCCTTCTCTTTCCCTCCCTTCCTTCCGTCCTTCCTGTTTTGATATAGAAATTGTAAAGAACAATACTCTCATGAATTTATAAATTGTTCTATTTACACTGGTCAGCATGGATTTTTTCCTGGAGTTCCCTACTTTTCAGATCTCGCAGGCACTTGCACAGATCTGCAGGTTTCCTGGAGGAATTGTTAAGATTCCTGTCTTTACCAGAAGAGGTAACAGTGAAGACCGAACTATGGTATCTTGACTATTTACTGTTTGCAGTAATTAAATGCAATTTACTGGCATAGTACTCTACTCTTTCCTGGATCTTGAATATTAACGAGTTAAAAACTCTTCCCAGTATTCAGTGGATAGGAGGCAATACAAGTGTCAATGTTTAAATAACAGAAGCCTGGGCAAAAACCAGTACCAAAGGCATCATGCTAAAGAACATGGTATCTCTGTTTATTTGCAGTAATGCTATTTTAAAAAAAAAAAGGGAAACATATTTTGCAGGAATAAAAAGCACCTCTTTTTCTTCTTAGATGTGTAACTATAAATAATTCTTTCTCTATAATACTTCAGTCTGCTTATATTAGGTCATGAGCAATTTTCCAAAAATATATGTAATCCTGACCGTAGGCAATGTAATCCCAGAGAGCTTCTGCCCTGTGGAGAGGAGCAGTGGGCATTATGCTTTCTTCTCTTGGGTGCAACAGGGCCTCTTCTGGAAATGGAAACAAGATGGGCCACTGTTCCAACATCTAGCACAGAATAAGATTAAGAACCAACAGATACAACTGTACAGCGTGGTGTCTGGACATGTTTAACAGCAGTAGATGGCCAGAGTCAGTGTGTTTTCTCAGTTATTTTTCAACAAACCATTTTTCTTTCTCGTCTCTCGAAGCAAGCAAGCAGGCTTGTTCCAAAGACTGAGATTTACTGTATTCAGTTCTTGGTCAAAATGTGAGGTTTACTTATTTTGAAGTATTCCTAGATTTAAGACTACTTGAAGAATTAACATCAAAAAGGTTTGCTTTGGTTTTGTTTGTATGCTCGTTTTTTACAAATAGGTTGTAACTTTCGTATTTGTAGCACATGATGTTATCACAACCACTTTGGGTCAAAAACCAGATGCTGGTGCCTTTGGAAAGAGAAAACAAAAACTTCCATACCTCAGTTCTTCCTTTAGTTCCGTTTTTAAATGAACTCTGAATTGAAAATTATGTGCATTGTTCATTTTTCTATACAGTTTGAAAACTTGGCAGCCAGAAGTGATTTCTTTGTTCATCTTCACTCCTGTAATCTCATCTATTGGTTTTGCCTTTTGGAATTTTTCTACCTCTACTTTTTTTTTTTTTCTTTTCCCCATCTAAATAAGTATTTTTAATTGGTGAACTAATATCTAAGTTTCCTCTCTGAAAAGATGTACTGCAAAGAAAATCTATTCTGGAATTTCTGGATACGAAAGCTTTTCAGCTTGCTCTGCCTTAGTGGTCTGTAGCCATAGGGAAATCATGTTGAGTAGCGTAAATTTGTGTCACAGCTACATCCAGCATATAGTTTGGAGTGACTCTTTTTCCCTTGGAGTTTACCCGGAGGGGAGGGAATCCAGTGTGTGATCACAGTTCCCTCGTAATTTTGAAATACGAAATAGGTACAAAATTTCAGTTAATTTGTTTACAAAATTACGAGTCAGAAGGCAATTGAATATCCCTTGTATGTGCTTTATTCTGTAGCTGAAGCTTAGTTAACTGCTCACAGTGCAGCGTAACACGCTAGAATCACCTCATCCTTAGAAGCAGTTGTCAGAAAAATATGGGCCTGCCTGGTAGAATGTATTAGCCCAATACATTGTCTCCATTTTATTATGAAGCTGCTGGGGAAGCTGTGATATACAGCACTGTCATTACAGATCTATTGTTAGAAGGGCTCTACAGTCTTCTGTGTGCTGCCATTAATTTATAGCAGTAAACAATATGTAGCCCTCCAACTGCAGCAAAGCAGAATCTTTTAATGAGGTGGATGTTATTACCACAATAAATCAGCGCATTCGTGTAATGTATAATTCAATGTGTGTATTCCCACTGTAACTTCTCTGAGTAAGCTGATAGTGTATCATTGTCAGTGCACAGCTCCACAGTTCTTTTTTTTTTTTTTTTTCCCCTAAGCTTTCTTTCATTTGGGGACTTTTTTTTATTTGCTTGCAAATAAATGTGACATGTCTTGATAGTTGTCCTGTTGCAGGCTTCAGAAACCAACTGTAACAATAACAGCCAAAATCAATACTGTGAATTCTGGCTATATGGATCTCTGCATTATACCTTTTTTTTTTTTTTTTTTTTTTTGAGATAGAGCGAAATCAATTCTAATTGGGTTTAGCTTTATATTCAAGGAATGTAATTCTATAACTATTGATTTGGGCTATACTCATTTGGAGAGTAATAAAAATAAGGGCAGATAAAGACAATACATAAAATGTTACAGAACTATACAGCACAACACTGTTTCAATTTTTAATTTATATAATTGGTCTACCAATGCCCTTCTTTCTTTTCTTTTTTTCCCCCTCAAGCACAGACGAATCTTTGGGGAAAATCAGTACATATGGAAATTCCAAAATGGCTCTTGCAACAAAGAGACTTCTTGGAGTCAGCTTCATTCTTCCCTGGAATAAATTTGCTAAATCAGATAAAAAGCCTTTTATACAAGAAGTACTTTTTTTAAAGGATTATATTTCAGATTAGTGAACTGCAAAAATAGTAATTAACGTGGGATGTTTTCTTTATCCTGCTGCAGTGTGAAAGCTGCTCTAAGTAAAAAACCTAAGATTAGATCATGTCATTTATAGATCTAATCTACCCTAGAAGAGAAAATACTTTGAAGCATGTATGCCAAATTTCACATGAGCTGCAAAGAAGCAGTTATTTGAATAATAATTAATAATCTGAATAGCAGATGTAGTTTTTCCCTTCAACTATGCTTGAATTAATGATGAGGTTACTGATACTTTTGTTCAAGGACTTTTAAAGTATTTCCTTACCTTCTAATGTATTCTTAAGTGTATTTATTCTTGCAGAACAGAAAGAAGAAAATATATTTGCATGTTTATTCTTTAGTTATACTTGAATGCATCCATTTTTTGTACAGATGGGCATCATTTATGTTAATAATAGACAAACAGCGTGCTCTATGTATACAAAATTGCATTGCGTATATGTTTTCCATGGATATGCCAAGTATTTTAGACCTCTTTTGGCATTTTACATGTGGAATGGCTCAATTCACTTTTGGGTCTCTCAGTGATTTATATGTTCCACACTCATTTTTCCAAATCCTTTATGTAAAAGTCTGCTGAAGAAATGCACAGCTTTAGATAATGAAATATTTTATTTCTTACATTTAAATAAATCCCTGGGTGTTTATGTCTTAGGTAAGTGCTGAACAAGGAATAACAATGCTGGGGAAAGCGTGGTAGATTTTTTTTAGTCATGCAGATGTTATTTGTTTCTTTTATATCAGTAGTTTTGTATAGAAACTCTACTATTTCATTTGTCTACTTCTAAGTTTGAAGTTTTATCCATCAAGTAAAACTTGTCTTGTAAATAGAAAGCACAGAAACTAGGATAGGAATATTAAAATTCAAAATGGTTTGAAATGCACAGATCGGTTCAGGTGCTTACAGAATCCAACATCTGCTTTTGCAAAACACCAAACCCTGTGTTCTTCATGCATGCCGATAATTCTGGTCACCAGAAAGAACAAGAGTTGGATGATACAATATGAGGTCATGTTATTTTTATTTACCACATGTGTTTATTTTTGCAAACCTTGTAGCCCGTTGGTGCTTTGAACCCGAAGAGAGCAGCGTTCTTTGCTGAGAGATACGAATCATGGGAAGATGACCAGGTTCCAAAATTCCACTATGGCACACATTATTCAACTGCAAGTTTTGCGCTCACGTGGTTATTAAGAATTGTAAGTATGTCTTTTAAAAATGCTTTTCCTTTAAAAGATAATGAAAGCAACAAATAGCTAGGAATAGCTAGAAACTAAAACTCAGTGGCATGGGAGAGTACTGAAATTTTTGCCATCAGTAGTGTAGGTTAAATGGATTCCAAACTTGAAGCAGAAGGTTTCAATTTTTATTGTACAGCCTTTTCAAATCAGTACAGGTTTTTCTTCTTAAAAGCTGCTTTTTCCTGTACATTCTTATACTACTTTAAACATGGTTAACTTTCCTTCCTTGCACATTTCATCTACTGAACACTTGTAGGTCTTAGGGAATGTATTTTTTTTTCACCTCCTAATGAGTGTAAATGAGTTGTTTTCTGATGATCATGAAATCCTGGGATGTAAATAATTAATTTTTAAAAATCTGTTGCAATTTACATGGAGGTAACTTTTGAGATGCTACATATTGATAATATATTGGTTAAACAATGCTTTTTTATATGAAATTGAAAGGCTATTTATCTCCTAGAAAGTAATTTCTTTGGGAAAGCATTAGCAGCACATCATTAATTAAATCTTGTTAGAATGTACAAGCATACATAAATCCTTGAAGTAATTTATAGTGCTTAGCTAATTTCAAGCAATTATCCACTAATATGTGCTTAAGTGTTCTTTAACTAAGAGGAGGATTTTAAATCTTTCAAACATTTTTTTCTAAATCATAAATTACATATTAAACAATAACAGTCATAAAGCTATCGGTATTGAACTGTACCCTTTATAGCATTTAATAGATTACCTTGAAAAAAACCAAAAAAACATGTTTTATTTTTGCTACATGCTAGTTTAAAAAATATTTGCAGTAAAAATACTGAGCTTTTTCATGGTTTTGAGAGCAATTTGTATCACAACTGAAGTGTAGCTTCTCCTCCAGCCTGTAAATATTTTCTTGTGTGTTTTTTCTCTATCAGAACATATACACATGGATTAGGAATAAAAAGCATGTATTGAACAAATAAGCATGAGTTTATATTTCTTGTTCTTGGATAATAGAATTAACCCTTTGCAATTAATTATGTGTCTGCCAGAAGAACAGCGTCGTTAATAACCAAACCGCAAAAGAATAATGCATCCCTTTTTATTTTCCTGGAAATTCCTAAAGAAATACATTGCTGTTTTTAATTAAGCTTTTTCTGTATATTTAGGAACCCTTTACAACACTTTTCCTAAACCTACAAGGTGGGAAGTTTGATCACGCGGACAGAACTTTCTCATCCGTTTCAAGAGCGTGGCGCAATAGTCAGCGTGACACTTCTGATATCAAGGTAAAAACTTTCCTGAGAGCTGTTAACATATTTCATGCTGCACCTGCCTTTATTGTAGCTGTGATCATAGGACCACAGATTATGAAAAAGGGAATGAAGAAGATTGGAACCTACTGTACCATTTGGGGAGAGATGCAGGGGAGATAACGTATGGTTTTCCTTCTGTTAGAATATTGCACTGAATTCTTTGTAAAACTTCAGCAAACATTTTTAGCTCTGAGACTGAAATAAGGCAAAATTGGCCTTTGTGCTACAGACACAGGTTTCGTTGCCTTTTTGTTCCGCTGCACAAGGTTTAATCCTTTGAGACTGGTATAGATTTTGAACCTCTGAGTTTCATAAAGACTTTGTTCATGCTTCTGCTTCACTCAGATAAGAGTGTTACTGTGAATATTCTTATTACTTTATGTAATTTTGGCTCTAGGCACTCAATTTTGGGGCAGTTTATGCAGTGGCCTGATTTTTTTGTTTGACTGTGACAAACAGGAGGAGGAGGCTGTGCTAATTTCGATGCAGAAGGGACAAAAACTAGTCTTATACTGAGGAATAAATAGTTAGGGGATAAAGAGCTGTGAGGGAGATCTGGAAGCAGTCTCCAGAATGGCTGTATACTGGGTAGAGAAACAAAGGTCTATAGAAAACCAGTATTGAGGATACTGTGATGAAACATAGACGTTATCATGATATTGAGCCTACCCTAACAGGGACACTGGGCCTGGAAGCCGACAAGTGAAGAAGTAGTAGGTGGAAATAGAATATAAATTAATCTAGTAATTACTCATTGTATAGAAAGAGACCTAGAATTAAGTGAGTCATGAAGCTGAGGCTGGAGCACGTAGAAATTCCAAGGGTAGAGGTTTAGGTAGGTAGGCAGTGAACGAAGGAATGAGGTAAACTAATAGAGTCTGGGATCTGAGGAATATTTTCAACTGGGGAGGAGAACAAAGGAGACAAGGATCCTGTCAGTGGTAGGAAACTTTGTTGACCTCAGATCCAAGAAGGAGTAATAGCAGATTTTTTTTGTTTGTTTGTTAATGGAAGGAAGGGTGGAAAAGTATAGTGTGAAGAAAATAAGAGGGTAATTCGCACAGCTAGCAAGATACATAAGTACCATAAAATCATTCTCCAACTATATTCATAGTGAGGAGATAATTAAGGAAAGAATTAATCTGCAGATTAATGGAATGAGAAAATTGTCAACTGATAATGCTGAAAGAGTAGTGTCTGTCTTGCATCTGTGAGTCCCCACAAAAAGAATCAATTGCAATCAGGGACTAGTAAAATTAATACCACTTACAAAAAGATACAATGTCTGTATCAAGCGGGGAAAGAACAGTTTAGAAAATAAAAACACATTAGATTTTGTCAAATTGACAGGTCATTATGAACTTCATTTTCGTCTCCCTACAAGACTGTCAGGCAAAATGTCAGAGTGTGTGGGTCTTTTTGAGAAATGGAGGAAGAAAAACATTAACACAGAACATGCCAGGAGGAGGTAGTAGTGGTGGACAAATGAAGTACTTAGTTTTTGAAAAGGAAGAGAGAGCCAAGAAATTATGAGGTGTGTTTAACTTATGCAAATATTCAGACTGTGTTTAAGTACCAGGAAGATAACAAGGAGACAAGCAAATGAAACATGTATTTATCAAGAAGACATTATGTCAAAGCAATCACAGTTTCTGGTGAGAAAAGGTAACAGACCTTATAAACAGAGAAGCAGCAGATGATAGTCTTAGTTTTAGTCAATGTCTCATGAGTGAGCTGGGAAAACTTGGTTTATAAGAATCCTCTGTATTTGGAGAATGTTTACCAGTGATTAATTATTAAACCTGAAAGATGTATTGAGTGGAATCGTTGATAATAACAGGTTAGGTCTCAAGTTCTATTGATATTGGATTGAAAGGTACTGAAACTGTAGTGGAATTGGAAGCCCTTCTTGCAGAAGGGAAAAATGATTTGAGGAAAGTGTTAGATGAAGTTTATTAGGGGGAAATAAAAATTGTAATTTTCATTCTGGTTCCTCATACAGTTAGGTACAAGTAAAACATAAGGATCAATATGCAGAGAAAAAAAAAAAAGATGTAGGATTGTAGGTGTAGGCACATTACCAGTGCATGTGAATTAACAACATTGTGGCATAAGAAAAAGTGAGTAATGTTTTGTAGCAGATACATCAACAGAAGATAGTATAACTTTCAAAATGTATGGGATAGATCTTCAGCTTTGCCCAGCTTTGATAAGTTCTTAGCTGGAGTTGTGGCCTAGTTGGAGAGAATCCACACAGGAACAATTATAACCATGTAAGAGCTTGAAAATAAAATCCCATGAAAGACTGGCTAGCTGTGCTTGGTATTATTCCTAAGAAGATGAGTCTGAGGAGGAACTTAAGAGTCTTAAGAGCTTGTAAGAAAGAAAGGGGAAAAAAAAAAAAATCTCTGTTGTCCATGATGGATAGTGTAACAATTAATGGACTTAAATATCAGGGAGATTTTGATCAGATGTGAAAATGACCTTTCTAACATAACAAATAAAAACAATGAATGCTTTCCTGGAAATGAGTGTAGTGATTAGATGCACAGAACCATCTTTGTTCCTGTATCCCCAGTATTTCACTATGACTGTGAAAACAGATTTTTCTGATACTTGGTGTTCTGCTCTACCTTGAAAGCATTTGGGAAAATAAAGTGTCCCTTAATGCCTCTAGAAGTTTTCTACATGCAGAGTTGCAATGTGTTAGCTTGCTAGAGCTTGTGTTTAGTTGACACATGCATCAAAGGACTTGAATAAATTAGATAATCAGGTGCTCCTGTAGTTAATGGTAACCCCATACTGTATACATGCTTGTAAATAGAATTATTTACTAATTAAGAAAATCTAATTGGATGTTGCTGTCATGATGAAATTAATGAAAGAATTCTTACTTAAATGGTTTGTTTTGTGTTACTGTTTTCATATGTCAGTAATCTGGGGGGTTTTGATCATGGGTCAGTCCACACGACACCAGGCTTGCTGGCAACAGATGGGGTACACCTGTCTCTGAAGGGAAAAGGATCTCTGCACAGGGGTTAGCAGAGCTCATTGAAAGAGTTTTCAGCTAGATGTGGGGGGGGGGGGGAAGATAAAACCAGCCTCACTAGAGATAAGCGTGGGGGCAGAATGCCAGCATTGAAGTGAGGTCCCTCCGTCTGCCATCTCAGTGGAGGTGGGCAATGGAGATCCATGTGGCAGCAAAGAGAGCAAATTGGGCCAGGGAGAGGTTTAGGTTGGATATTAGGAAAAAATTCTTCACAGAAGGGGTTGTAAAGCACTGGAACAGGCTGCCCAGGGGAGTGGTGGGGTCACCATCCCTGAAGGTAATTAAAAGATGTGTAGATATGGCACTTAGGGACATGGTTTACTGTTGGACTCAGCAGTGCTGGGTTAACGGTTGGACTTGGTGATATTAAAGGTCCTTTCTGACCTAAGTGATTCTATGAATATGTGCAAATGAAGTAGTAACTTCCATGAGAGACAGCCTTATATCCGGCTAGAATGTTTTCCTTACCCATCTTGCCTGATGTGTACATGTGTGCATGCATAGGTACTGGGGAAGGAAGGAGGAGGAAGTCAGGCATGGAGTTAAATGAACACAGACCCCTCTAGTTTTGATCCCCACAAGGGGAAATTAAGTGTTTCCAATGTTTTTCTTCCTTTAGAGTTCCTTTAGAACCTACTCTACAGCCAACAAATTTCATGAAACGAGACACCTATAAATTTTGGACTTGGTCCCTGTAATCTTGGAGTATCATATTCTCTGTAATGATTTGGTGACAGTGCTTTCTTATGGTCTCTCCTGAAAAAGCTGAGTGTCCCATCATTTTCTATCACCTTAGCATACGATATTGTAGTCAATCAAATGGCATTTTCTGATTCCAGTTGAGTTCTGAAATAATTTCCTTATAATTCTGGTCTGGAAATCTGTTTTCTGCATCACTAGAGTCAAAGGGGTGATGTCTCTAAATTGAAAGGAAAGGAGAGAAGTTAGATTTTAACCATCTTTTGTGGTAATATGCAAGAAATACTTGATGTTAGCAAAACAAACTTTTTTAATAATAGAAACTTTTATGCTCCTTCGATTGTTTCCAGAACTTGGAAGATGCTGCTTACAACAAAGCGGTGACTTCCTTCAAGTTTGCTATTTGCAAACACGAATACGTTAATGATTATTCAAAGGTTTTTCTAAAGCCTTTAGCATCCAATTTATTAATTCTTGTCTAATATAAACATTTCTGGGCTCTCTTAATTTGGTCTAATATTTTGTCCAAAACAATATGGAATTTTCCTCTTGCTTCCGTGTGTGTCATAAGTGAAATGCAGGGAACAGCAGTCATTACAGGGGAGTCAGTAGGTGTTTAAAGACTTGAGATCAATTGGGTGACTTGAGGGAGAAATCTCTTGAAAATGCAGGTATGGAGAGACACGGGAATGACTTTGCTATAGTATCTGCCCATACCATTCAAGCTGTGGTGAACACAGGATAAAAATAATTTATTTCTCAACATGTAAAAACGTTTTAAGCTTTCCCTTGCATTTCTTATGTGCTGAGAACATAAATATAGTCAGCAATTGTGCCTGATTAAATAATATTCAGGGGTTTTTTGACCATAAGCTCTCTGGATTCCAGCTGATGAAAACCTAGCAGTTTGATGAGTTGATTTATAGAAATACAAAGGCACTGGGAAGCCACTTTCAAGACCTTGAAAGTATCAGGCCAAAGTGAATGGTATTGTATCTTGATGCAGTGATGGGGAGTAGAGGGCACAAAGGAAAAAGAAGGGTTTATTTCTATTCCAGCTGAAAAAAATTTGTGAATTTTTAGAACCACTGAGTTGAATACAGGAAATTATTTCTCCTTACTTCTCATACAAAAAGAATGAATGTAGTTATTGATGCTTTCTGTCCTAAGATTGTTCCTAATCTTAGTTGGAGGCATCCCATATTTCAGGGAGGGCTAACATGAGCTAGCTTTGGAAGTGACTCTTGTTGGCTGGTATCGCTTTGAAAAAGCTAAAGCATATGTGTGGTCACAACCAATCTTTGTCAATATCCTGTGAAAGCCCTGGATTGATGATCAAAGAAGGAAACTAATGCTGCACTCTACTATAACCTTTGGTTGAACTTTTCAGATTTTGATTTTTAGGGGTGATACGTTGCATAAAATTTAATTTCCTAGTTCTCCCCTATCCATTTATTTAAGCAATGCAAATTAAAATCCTTCGGAAGTTTGCTAGTGTCTCACTACCACTCTGGTATTATTATTTACTAATTAACTCAGCATTGTTGCATTTAAATGATTAACTATGTGTTTTGAAGTTAAATCTTCTGCGCTGAAGAATATTAAACAAATTTCAGCTCTGCGAGAGTACTTCTTAGTACCTTCAGAGTACTAGACAGGCATGACCATTAACTCCTTGAGTTATTTCTTAATTTGCGTTATTGGTACACAATCCTGGTTAGTTTTGTTACTCCTAGATAAAAAGCAAACCTGAATAGCCTGGCAGCATTTAATGGAAAAATGGTCTAGTTTGGGTCTTGGACTAAGTTGTGAAATACCCAAGTTAAGTCTGTCTTCTTATTATGTGGATTTGAACATACTTGTTCAGAAGCAGTTGTTATTTCTGGTTTGGTAATTAGCCTGTTGGAAGTAATTTATTTATCATTATACTTACAATTATAACTGTTACCCATGTTGCTCTTTGCAGGTATTTTCTCTTTTCCAAGTGTAGTACTTGGCTGATTTTATTGTTCTATTTTTCTTTAATACCATATATAGAGTTTCTGAAGATCATTTGAAATACTCATGCTGTCCTCCAAACAGCTATGTTGCCTTCTTCATGTCATCTGGAGTTTTATTGCTGTACCCTCTGTGCCAGGTCATTAATGAGATTATTGACTGGTATTAGGAGGAGGGCAGACCCCATTACCATGTCCACCCAGTTGGACAGCAAGTTATTGATAACTGCTCTGAGATTTCCAGCTTGGGTACTCCCCCATTATTGTAACCTAATCTCATCTCCATTTCTCTGCTTTGCTTCTGAGAATGTCATGGCAGACTGAGACAGCCTCCAAGGTCTTTCTCAAAAGTGAAGCAACATCTTAGCTCTTTTTCTTTTGCCATCCGTTATCTCAGTTACCTTTTGAAAAGAAAATTAGATCAGCTTAAGCGAGAATTCTGCTGGCCATAGGACCTTCTCAAACTCTATTGGAAGCTCTTGCTGTTAAGTACTGGTCTTCAGGTTTTGTAAATTGTCCTTAAAAGGAATGAAGAAAACATTGGCTATGGGTACGCAATATTAACGAGATCTGTTGAGTTTTGGTGCAGTGACTTCTTAATTAGGCAATGGCATTAAAATATAGCTAATGCATCTGATTATCATTACTGAAATATTTAAAATGAAATTAGTAATTGCAGTAAAAGCAAAATTAAAATATTTAATGCATTGATCTCATTGGACAGATGCTCAAATAATTGCATAATGCACCCACGTACCTCAGTCCTTTACTATTTCTTAACTTTTCCTTTCCAGTATGTATCTTAAGTGAAATAACAGCTTTCAAAGCTTATGAAATTAAAAGCCAGCCAGGTAAAACTTTTCATTGGTGAGTTCTTAAAGGCCTATGAAAAACATTTATTTAAAAAAGAAGCCTTTGACTGCTAATAACAAAATGATACAGAAATCCTATTGTACTATGTCCTGTAATCCTGTCTTTTTCACGTACTTTTACTGAAAGAAGCATATTCAGGGAAACTTTTGAGCATCCACAGGAATTACTGGGTCCTCTTTTTATTGGAGTGGTAAACCTGCTCCTGTCTGTGGGTCCTGATTTATTTTATCCAAATAAGCACAAACATTGTGCAGAAAATCTTGGTTGTTGCAGATGAGTTAGATCTGTAACAAACAGAAGGTATCACAACGTTAAAGTGCTGGTGGTGTTACCTGCAGTCAGAGGCATTGCTTAGTTGCTGTGACTGTTGTGTTTCTCATTACCAGGCCCCATGTATTCAATGGGGTCTTTTGTATTCAGTGTGAATTTTTTCTTTCAAGCATGAGATTCTTCAAGAAGACTTTAGAATCTGGACTCCATCATTGAGCTTTACAGGCAATAAACGTTAAGCAGGGCATTGGGGAAATTTTGTTTCCCTCATAGTAAAAAAAACCCAAACAGATTTTGTACGCTTGGGCAAGTGTATTAATAGTTGCAGTGTTCTATAAAGGAAAAAAATCCTTCTCTGTAACTACTAGAACAGATGATACTGTGTCTCCTGTGGCTTTACTTCTTGCAATTGTTTGACTCAATTGTCAAAAAAAGCTGTAAGATTAAGAGTTTTACAAAGAATTAAGAATTATTAAGAATGAAGCCTCAGTTTAAGAATTTCATAGTGATGGGCCAGTTACGGTGCTCTGTGTCCTTTCTGTGGAGTCTACTAAAATGTGAACTTAGGCAGCACTTCCTGGGCCCCTCAAGTCACACAGAAGATAAAGTGGCTCTAGTCACCTGCTTCTTCTTTTCTAAACTTGTGCAAACTCAGTTATCTTTATAACCCGCTATTAAGTTTGGCTTTAAAAAAATGACCAAGAAACTTAAAATGTTTTTGGAGAAAATGGAGGTTGCTGTAGACAGGCCAATGAGCACGTATGAGCTGCAGGGTTGAATATGGCCGATTGAAAGGCATGTTGAGCAGTAGGTTTAAACCATGGTACTGGAGAAGAAACTAGAGTTCCAAGCTGCTAGAACATTCAGAAACTGGAAGATGACAGATTTCATTACTTTCTTTAAAATCTATAGTTAAAAAAAAATAAATTGCCCTTGCAAAATGGCCACTCAGGGTTATTGAAACAGGCTGCCTACACCCTGTAACCTGATAAGCTTTTCTACATATGCTTTGCATTGTTTTGTACTTCTCTATCTAATAGACAGGAGTTTCAGGAGTTACAGGGAATAAAGTTGCTGCCAGACTGGCAACATTACTTTTGTATAAGAGAAATTTCATGTCATATTAGTAGCAAGGTCAAAGATGTCCAAGAGCAATGACTAATAAAATTCAGAAGCAGGTAAGTAGTAATTCAGATTTGTAACCATAATTTGTGCGCCTGGTATAGCAAAACTTTTAACATATTTAGGATGCAGATCTTTGGTCTTCATGAAAGTTTTGGTTTTTTCTTTAAAATTGGGCCAAGATCTATAACAGAAAAATACTTCTCTGTGTAAAAAAATAATTCTAAATTCAGTCAGGTCCGTATATGGTAATCTGTGGGAATTGCAGTAGTTAAAAAAGTAGATATCTGGGTGTATGGATCAGAAAATTCCATCAAATATCTGTCATCTCTTTCTTTTATGACCAGCCATAATTGTATTGAAAATTAAACAAATATTTTGATATCTGCTCCAGACTTTTTGTGTAGCTGTTGAAATAATAAACGTCAAGTAAGTTACGGACAAATCTGCTGAAGTCCAAGGGAGAATGACCAGAGGCCTAGAAAATGAGACCAGTGATATAAAGTTGAAGGTTTTAGTTGTTTGCTTTGGAGAAAAGAGTAACAAGGACAGAAAAAGAAAGTGCTTTGGCAGTGGCAGATGTAATGCCTTTACCCTGCTGGGGATTTTGGCTGGCAGGCACAGAGCACTTCATTCCATGGAATCATCACACAGCCCAGACTGAAGGGACCTTGGAAGATCATCTGGTCCAACTTTTCGTGGGAAAGGGAGCCTAGATTATCCAGCACCTTGTCCAGTCCCATCTTGAAAACCTCCAGTGATGAGGACTCTACCTCATCCCTGGGGAGATTGTTCCAATGAAGAATGATTCTCCCTGTAAAGAATTTCTTTCCTACGTTGAGATGAATTCTGCTGTGTGCTCCCTGTTCCAGCGTGCCACCCTGCCAGCCTTGGAGATTAGTGTGGGAGGGGAACAGTGGTCAGAAATTGCTGAAGGGAATGGACCTTGCTGTCCCTGAGGTAAAAACTGCTCCTGTGCATTGAGAGGTGTAAAAAGGGGGCAACTGCTCCTTGTGTTCAGTCTGAATAGGACAAGAAATGGGCTCCATCTGCAGCAAAAGCATACTGGGTGGTAGGAAGACTTTCTAGTGGCCTGAATAGATGAACACTAGAAATTCATAGGATCCTGATCATTGAAAATGTTAAAAGAACAAGGCAGAGAAACATCTTTCAGTAACTGACCATGATTGTAATTGTCCATGAATGGCGAGGGGGGCAAGGTGACCTTTCAAGCTTTTATCCAGATCTTTTTATGAATCAATACAGTCCTTCTCATTATCAGATTAATGTGAACTACATATTACCTAGTGTATAAATATGGTCAATAAATACCATTGCATACTTTTATCCTCAGGAAAAACTAAAATAGTCTTGTGTCTGAAACTAAAATAGTCCACGTATCAACTATCAGGAGTTAAAGTGCCTTAAAGATGCATTTTTTCATGCAATAAGATTGACTTAATAAAACCTACTTACTCATCAATAATAAATCAACTGCTAATGCAGTTATATTTCATTAATATACTAACTAAACATCTGGAATTTTATAATTTTGTTTGCTTAATTGTAAATCACTGAAGATTTCAGTATATTTTCTAAAACTGGGAAAGGTTTGGAATATAATCTCTTAGACCTTTAACAGGACAGCAGAATTAATTTGTCCATTAATTCAGTTTTAATGGAAACCTGCTGAAATACTTTCCTTACAAGCTGGGAGAATTTTAGGCAATGTCTTGAAGCAGTTTCTTAGTTCCATATAACACACACACATAGCAGATGGAAGGTGTCGTGGTTTAACCCCAGCTGGCAACTAAGCACCACACAGCTGCTCGCCCGCTCCCCCCCGGTGGGACGAGGGAGAGAATCAGAAGAGGAAAAGTGAGAAAACTCGTGGGTTGAGAGAAAGACAGTTTAATAGGTAAAGCAAATCCACACGCACGAGCAAAGCGGAACGAGCAATCCTTTCCCCACTTGCCATGGCAGGCAGGTGTTTGGCCATCTCCAGGAAAGCCAGGCTCCATCACTCGTAACGATGGCTTGGGAAGACAAATGCTGTAATTCTGAAAGTATCCCTCTTCCTTCTTCTTGTCCACTTTTATTTACTGAGCGTGATGTCGTCTGGTCTGGGCTATCCCTTTGGGCAGTTGGGGACAGCTGTCCCAGCTGTGCTCCCTCTCAGCTTCTTCTGCACTCCCAGCCCACTCGCTGGTGGGATGGTGTGAGGAGCAGGAAAGGCCTTGGCTCTGTGTGAGCCCTGCTCAGCAATAACCAAAACATCCCTGAATTATCAACACTGTTTCCAGCACAGATCCCAAACACAGCCCCATACCAGCTCCTCTGAAGAAAATTAACTCTACTCCAGCCAAAACCAGCACACAGGGAAACTCATGGGTACTTAGAAATTATACTTTCCCACAGTCATGAAAATTATTACCTTGAAGTGTGATGAAAAGATGAAATTTGAATTAGCTTTATATATTAGTATGTATTTTAAATCCCCTAAAAGAGGAAATACAGTGTGGCAATATGAATAAAACCCTAGCCTTCTAATATGCATTTTTATTATTCTGTTTGACAGGTTATATATAGGCTTAATATTGCTTAATGTGATTGTCAAATAATTTAGTTTGAAAATCTGGTATCTTATAAATGTTTTAATATGGTTAGGGAATCTGTGTCACTGTTTCTAGACAGTTTTGCAGATGGCAACTGTGCTTCAAAATGCACCTGCCTATTATTTTCTAAACAGAAGAAAATAATAGAATAACATTTCATTACATTAAAGAAACAAAGTAGCTTGTATAGATTCTTTTTTTTTTTTAATGCGTGGTGGCAAATATGGCAATAAATTACCAGTGTTAAACTGGCATTCTGCTGATACCACTTGTTTGTAAAACAATCTTTTTAGTGAACTTTTCCTAGGAATCATTTCTGTGTGGTAAAGGGAAAAATTTTGGCAGGAGTGAAATTGTATGTGCGTTATATGGAGAATTATATAAGCTTTGTAATAAGAATCCTAATATGGCAAATTTTTTTTCCTTTTTTTTTTTTTGTTTTTGTTTTTGTTTTTTTTTTAAATAGCAGTGTGAATACTGTGTGTTAGATTCATGTTGACCTTCAGCAGGAGACCCCTTCATCAGTTGTAGTGAAATCGGAAACACGGCAGAAGGAGAGAACTAATGCTTCTTATAGGGATGTCTGTCCCTACCCTATAGAACTGGTGAATTCCAACAGGGGAATTTCTGAAACTCATTTTCAACACCATTGTGCTAAAGCCGGAACTTCAACAAAACACACAGATGTTTTTGTTTTCCCGTGAAATCACACGAAGAATGGCAACGTGGGACAGTTTTACTGTTTCTGTACATGTGCCGAGTGTGTGAAATTTCAGGAGGGATTCGGTCAAATTAGAGGAAGTATGAAGGCACCCAAAAGGGTCAGTCAGAAGGGAAGACCTCCAGAGGGAACCAATCTAAACTGATTAGAACCTTTTAGCTTACAAAAAGAAACCACAGAGGAAGAATGGGGTTCTCTAGGCCTGTAGTATCCAGAAGGACATATAGAAGAGTGAATGAGGAATTAATATTTACTGTTTCTCACAGGGTGGGTGATAGAACCATCTAGTGCAACTGTTAGGAAGCAGTTTTAGAATAACCAAAGGAAAAACCTTTGCAGACCAAACTACAGTTTCATGGTTAATGATGTTAAAAATCAGAAGTACAGATTAGTTCAAAACGACTTAACTGTACGAAGGTGACAGCATATCCGTGGAAGACTGTATTTGGCCCATGTTAGTCTTCCAGTCCTTGTCCCCGTTCCAGGGATACTAAATGGTCCTTCAGTCTGGTCCCTCCTGTCTGGTCCTGCATCTTCATGTGGTATTTGTGTGAAACCGCAAGTCAGTCCTTCCTCCCTTCCCTCAAAAACAAGCAAAAAGTGCATTAATTAAGCTTTTTAACACTCTCAGGTGTCCAGAAAGTTACATTATTAATGGAGTCACACACGTGAGTCGGCATCTGCTGTCTTAGTGTCGGTCTAGGCGTGTGATGTGAATAGTTTAGGAAGAAGGGAGAAGGACTTCACAAGCAGAGCTGAGAAGGACTTGGCAGTTACCAAATGCATGAATAATATTTGTAAACTTGACAAAAAATAAGTATTTTATTACCAGGTTTATGCACTGGTTTTAGGAAAAACTGTGTGCCTTGAACTACTGTTGGCATTTTCACCCCTGTAAAGCCACTGAGAATGGGTGCTAAATGCCACTCAATTAGAATGGCTCAGTGCATCCGTTTGCACACCCTTTTCCACGTGTGAGTACTAACACATGGTCACAGGCCGGAAAATCAGATAATAAAGAAGCTCCTTTCGTAAAAAAAATATATCGTTATGGTGACAGTGAACTTTCTGAAAGCTCATTTCTGGAGTTATGAAATAACTTGTCATTCAAAGCTTCAAACCGTCAGACTAAGAGGAGTTACTGATAACTGTGAAGTTTCCAGGCAGCGTACTGTTTCTGCGTAATCTAATGAAAACAATGTGTGTTCTAGAAAGCCAAATGTTTTCTGATCTTGAAAGGAACTAATAGCTGTACAGAGTTATATATATATATTTATAAAATAAAACCATCAGTAACATATGTAATGAGCTTATGGCTTAAGTATTCGGAATCATGGTATGGTTTCATATTTGTGCTGCATGTGGCTATCGAATTAATAGCCCAGCGTCTCTGCTTTTCCTTTGTTAGTTTCTGTGATGATAAAAACTGCAGAAACTTCAGTGTACTTCAGAGTACTTTCTTTTTTACAAACGTTTATCCTTGCTGCATTCTTCTGCCTCCGCTTATCCAATTAAATAGTTCAAGTCTCTTTTTATCAAGTACTTGTCAAGCATTTGGTACAGAAGTGTGTTTTTTCCCTGCCTAGTTAATTAAGGTGACTGTAAACAAAAAGATGTACAATTCAAAGCCAAGCAGTGTTTCACACAAGGATGGAGGTGATAATAGCTTAATTCCTGCTTGTTCTTTCCTGTCTTTGCCCTGGCTACTTCAGACTGACCTTGTCCACAATCTGATGACCTCCCTATTGCACTCGGCCATTTGGAAAGATGCTCATGCCATAGCTGGCCCTGAGGGGCTATCTGGGACACCACTGATCCATTGACCCATGTCAAGGCTGGGTTTCACATCTGATCTACTGAGCCTCTGACGTAGCTACATACTACACCCGCTGTAGAGAAAGCCGGGGGGCAGCCCGATTATTTTTTTCCTACTTAAGTGGCACACAGTTTGCACTTGCTGTATGGAAGACCAATTTTACACCAGTCATTTGCTATGAAATACACTTCCTGAAGCCATTACATGTATTGATCCTTTCTTTACAAAGGAAGTAAATTCTCTAATTTAGTGGCTCAATTTTTCTAAATCCATCAAAAAATCCACCCGGGTTTATTGGGTGCACTTCAGTCTCAACATGAAGTTCCACCAACAGAAAGCACCTTTAGAATATGTTAAGGGCAGAAATATATATAGTACATCTTAATAGGGTTTTTCTATTAAGTGTTATGACAGGACTTTGCAGACATTTATAAAAGGTTCTAATCACTTCATGTACAATGTAGCGCATCTTTTACAAAATAATGACAACTTACAAAGCTGCTTGTCTATTTGCAAAACAGTGAAACCACTTACCCAGGAGAAAATCCTTGCAATTTTGAGATTAATTTTTGCTTCCTAGCACGTTGTGGTCAATTCTGCGCTAGAATGTACCATTTTCTGCCTTAAAAAATTCTTTGTGTAGCCATTAGAATTACTTTGTTTTTCTCATAAGACTTGGAAATTACAATTCCTTTGCTGTATGTGCTTATATTTTTTTCCTCAGCTGTGTTTAGGGCAGCAGGCTCTGCCTGCAGAAGAGCCAGGGTGGGCCAGCAAATGGAACGTTAAATGTCCTGTTCAGCACAGGCTGGTACAGCACACTTGTAGCAGTAATGATCCTTAGAAGGAATTTAGCACACACACAGACCTTGTAACCATGTGAAATTCCTTCCTTTTTTTTTCTCGTGTGTGTGTGTGTGTGCGTGTGTGAACTTACGCTTGATTCTTCCCTGTAATTATGGACTGGACACATCATTGGCTTAATGACCTTTTCAGGAAAGGAAAATATTAGCTTGATTCAGCTTTGACTGTGGGTTTGGTTTTTTTTCTGAATGTGTGGTATAACTCCAGGTATTTTAGAATTTCCAAAAAAAAAATTATTTCTGGGCATTGACCAGTATTGGATAATAGCCTAAACATTAAGTTCTTCGAGTTTTTAATGTTAGAATAAGAACATAAATGAGATTTACACCACTGTAATTAATATATACAGCACTACTTTCACCCAAACTGTAGACTGTCATTTGTGCGTTAGGGCTTAAAAATGTGGATTGTGTTACAACATGAAAGAAGCAGATTTTCCCAACTTTTCAACATCCTTGGTGGTTGTTGCTTTCCACTAAATATTAATTTGTAGCATGTGACATTCATTACTTTAGTTTCATAAGTTTCTCTGTGCATATTATGCAACCAAAACCAATGTTCTGACTTTTCTGGTTTATAGCCTGTTGTGTCTTAGTTCTTTGTCATGGTAAAAGCATGATGAGGATTTACCATATCTAAAGGTTGAAGCTTTTAAAAGCTCTTAAGAGAGAATTTCCCTTTTCTAGGGAGAAGGGGGATGTCTGCGGGAGGATTTTGTATATTCTCTTTGCCTAATAATTTAATCAAATATTTCTAATAGTAGGGTTTTTTTTACATGATGAAGTGCACCCTCTGACAGAAATGATAACATTGCATTGTTTTTTGTTTATTTACAGGAATTGATTCCTGAATTCTATTACCTCCCAGAGATATTTGTCAACAGCAACAATTACAATCTGGGAGTGATGGATGATGGAACAGTGGTGTCTGATGTTGAACTTCCACCATGGGCCAAAACCCCAGAAGAATTTGTTCGCATAAACAGACTGGTAAGATGGCTTTCTTCTGTTGTCCATCAAGTAACATTTGTCTTGCAAGGTGCTTCTGAAATAGTGTGGATCTTTGCTTGCAATATATAGCTGTTTACAATTTCTGTAGGACTGTGGCTGAAATTACCTAAAGAAATGTTAGTTTTACAAGTGTAGGAAGAAAAACCACATTTAATATTGCTCATTCTTTAGCTTTGCTCAAAAAGGTTTGTGTCATTGAAATATGGAGCACATCTCTTGTCCCATTTGTGTGTCAGTTCCTGGGGTTCTAAAGAGCTACTACAGGCATCATTTTACAGAAGACTTGAAAAAGCTTGTTTAAACATAGAAATATTTGTTACTCTGATTACTTAAACATAATTTTAGTTGTTTGGTTTTGTTTTTTTTTTATTTTACTACTCATTTAACTCCAAAGATGAATGCCTCAGGAAAGAGGCATTTTAAATCTTCTGCCACTTCTTCCATTTCTTCCAATAAACTGAAATTTTCCAAAGCACTTTTTACAACAAAAACAAAACCAAATTGTCTTTTGTCTGCTTCGTTCCCCAAACCTGTATTACCGTTCTCTTCCCTGTTTTGGAAAATCCTGTTGTTAACACTGGCTCTCTTCACTGTGCCCTCTGGGCAGTGTAATGAACTACAGAATAGCTGTTGCAGTATCCCTGTTGGTGTTTCAGCAAGCACATTCTCAAAGCTGTTACATTAGTCTCTTCTTAAAATGAAAGGATTCCATGGCAATGGCACTCTAAAATAAATAAATCAGAGAATATTGCTTTAACGAGTCTCGAAACACATGGCTGCAGTTTGCACGTGGTAGTTGGCTAACTGGGAAATACTGAGTTAAGGCATGGAAGCTCTCAAGAACTCTTCAGATACCAGACTTCAACTTGATAATATCCTGATATTCCTAAGTTAGAAAATGGGAATTGAAAAAGTTCTGTTGTTGGGAGAACATCAGACCCTGGGTTCATAAAATTGCTGAACAGTCACATTAGAATAAATCTGTGATTTAAAAGTTATCTGAATGCTTTACACTGTGCTTTTTACTGGTGACATGGTATGGAACCACAGAATTGTTCTGGTTGGAAGAGACCTTTGGGAACACCAAGTCCAACTGTTAACCCAGCACTGCCAAGACACCACTAAACCAAGTGTCTGAGTTTTTAGGCCTGGGACCAGCTTTTTCTCACCCTCACCTTTCTGTATGCTCTGACCTACCCTTCCCTCACTCTTCCATCATTGCCCAAAGCTTTTGCTAGGGGTGTCTGCCTTTCTTGCAGCTCTCTTTGATATCTCTCACTTGTGCTGTATTCTCAGGATGAAGTGCTTCATCAGCAGCAAGCAACTGCTTTTTTATTAGTACTGTTAAACTCAGGGGCACAAAATGTAAAATCCCTTTAAAGTCCTTTCATAGAGAGTAATGATCTCGTGCCATGTTCCAGATGTATTTTCTTTCTTTGTATGTGCATCTTTATTTTCTTAAGTCCTGAAAAAAAGTAGTTGAGAAGACTCCAGAATGAGGGAAGTGCTTGTTCCAGGTCCAGACCTTTCATTTCAGGAAAATCTGAAAACAGCAGTATGTTAATTTTTGTGTATTTGAATGATGAAAATTAAAATTACTTTGTCATTTCCTTAATTTCACTCCATGTTTCCTATGGAACTGAAGTATCCTATGTATATATCCTAAATATAAGTGAATTTTCCTTCTCATATACTTCTCCCCCCCCCCAAGTTATTATTCATTAGTGATTGCGAGTTTTGAAACTATTTTAATCAAAAAAAGTTTGCTACTGATTTGTTTGGCTTTGTAGCTTCTGCTTTGAACATAGAACTTGTGCTACTGCTTGGCAAATGGTGTATTGAAAGAATGTGCAAAAGCTGACATAAATTAGTTTTTTTAAAAAGAGAACTTTTACAGGCATAAGCAATTTTCAAGCATCACATAATCGGACAGAATATATTTGGGGTTTTTTTTAAGGCTGAAGTTAATTATCCAAGTGAGAAATAATTGCTCAAGTGACAGTGTATTAAATTGTGTCAGACATTGTCCCTTTTGGTGACGCTGTAGGTCTCTGATACTGTTGCTGCAATTCAAGTTTTGTTCAGTTTGGTATCATTAAATTGAAACCTCTGTGCCAATGAATTGCATTAGCTGCTTCTGCGTGGCATAATTAACCTTACCATGGTGGTGGTGGCCCTGTTAGTGCTGGTATGGATGATGCCCTCTGAAACCTGCTGCTTTTGCAGTGGAATAAAACTGAGAAAATTGCCTGCAAATATCAAAGGGCTTTTTCCTGTTAATACTTGGTGGATTGGATACCACCAGCATCAAAATAGCATTGTTTTATTTTGGAGTAGAATAGGTGTGTTTTGGAAGAATGCTGAAAACTCAGTTCCTCACAGATAGCATCCAAAAAAGCCTGTTCCTACATGGCATGGGCTGATTCATTCTGTTAATACTTCCGTACTGCTTCCTGCTTCAGACAAAGTAGTGATTATAGTATTTTAAGTGCTCATTTTGTAAGCTATCACACATAGGTATTTTTCTTCCTTTGCATTTCAGTTTACCTCTTTATGTCCGCAGATCTTACGCAGTGATTGGAGCTCATGAAATGCATACTACTTTGATCTGTGACCTTTTTGTGGTGCTAATCGGGTTCCTGATATCATTATACCTCGCTCATTAATCATATTTCCTGCAGCCCGTCAGCCAGCCAGCCCAAGCCCCTGTTTGCAGCCTTGTGTTGGCAGGTTTCTGCTTTTCCAGATTATTACAGTGTGATACTTTGGCTTCTCATAACCAGACCCACATCAAGCTGTGTGCTACAATTAAAGTCAGATGGTCCTCAGGTTGAACAGGGATATACTGTTGCAGCTGTCTGTCTTTCTGGAACAGATGATATGTGGGACAGTGCCTAATAACAGCTTGTACAGTACTGGGTCAGTAGCAGGGGTTCAGAACATTAATTGACAGGCTGATAGCTGATTTGAAAGTGATTCCTAACCTATTTTTAATTCTATCAAGTATGTATTCTAATTGAAATAGATTGTTGGATATCCTCTGTGTTTGCTCGGAGAGCAAAAGCAGAATGGTGTATAATTAAAACTGGGTTTTGATTGATGGAATGTCACGATCAGCTAAATGATAGCATCAGGATGTCATTCCAGGCAATGCAAAGAAGTATAAAATGCACTTAATGCTTCTGCATGTAGTTGGTACCTTGTATTCGTTTGTGATAGCACAATATTGTATAACAGCACAAATCAGTGGAGGGTAGCATATTTTTCTCTGAGACAGCCTACAGTTGGATGGAAAAGGGACTGTGTTTTTACCATGGTGAAGCCTTTTTATATACCTCTAAAGCTGTGTATTCTATTTAGTGCCACTGAACAACTGCTAAGATACCTGAAAATGTTTTTCCTTTTACACAGATGCAGTAAGAAATAGTTGTATTGTTGTATAATTCTACCATTTTATATATGTATCTGTGTAATAGGAACTAGAGAACTTGCTTAATAAAAGTTAAAACCCTACGAAGATTTAAATGAGATAAAATTATCATTCCTCACAAACAGAACAGAAAAAAAATCCCACCAAAATGCAACCTCCTATTGCATCCTGACTTTATTATTTCTAAGCTATGATATCTTCAGAACGTTAGCATGTGAGCAAAGGGCAGAATGGTTACTTGGCCAGATCTCTTAATAAAAAGAAAATATGCAGTAATTTTTTGGTTCTCCCATGCTTCTGAGAGACCTATAAGGAAAAGAAATGGGAAGTAAACTGGAGAAGGAAGAGTATAAAGAGGTAGATGTTCAGATGTTGTTTGGGTACAGAAATCTTAAACAAAAGCTACACCAGTACTTGTCAGACACTGAGCTAGATACCTTCTTTTAAACTTAGTGCTAATTACCCCAGTAAAGCTGATAGAAATTTTCAATGCCTTTCTTGCTTGATAAAACCTGTCAAAGCAGACATTCACTAAGACCAGGTGCAATCCAAGGAAAAGTCTCATACTTCCCACTGATAGTTAGGAAGAGCTAAAAATCCCAGTAAGGCAGTTCTGATTGTTCTGAATAGTAATCTATTTTATCCTCTCATTGAAGGTTGGATGCCTGAATAGGTAAGAATTAATTTAAAACTATTAATCAACTGATAATAATTAGATTTTGCACAGCTTTGATGAGCCTCAGCTTTTGGAAAATTAGATTGCTTCAATGATAATAAAGTTGTTGAGGTCTGTCAAGGCAGCTTTCCACCATATATCTCAATTTAAGTATTTTAGTGCTTTATTGCAGAGTTGGTCCTTTCGTGATGAATGATTTATCCATTTGATTCAGTGCCGGGGAAAATGCAAGACAAATTAGAGAAGTGATGAGATTACTGTGCAGGATTGAGAGTTTGGAAATCCAATTTTCAAATCATTGAAAATGTAGTTATTGTAAGCTAGGAAGGTTGCTGAAACAAAGGAAATACTTAAATACATGAAGGTACTATGCACAAAATTTATCCTGGCATGATGAGTAAAATGGAAAGGAAGGGCATGCCAGCTGTTCACCCTAATACAGGTTTTAGTGGAGCAAAATGAATTCGTGTTAAGAACCATCAGTTGGTCAGAAAGATCCACAGTGAGAATTAGAGGATCGTTATTGGTTGATTTTTAACACAAGCTACTCCACCTTGCACCAGAAAACACTGAAAAAGCAACATACCCTGCAAACTAACATCACCATACTCAAAACTGTGTTTTTTATGAGTCTTCACTCTCTCATATCTAGGGAAAGTGAATGGATGAAAAAACCCTAAAGTTGGTTTCAAGAACATTACACTACTTTCAGTCTATTACAACTACTGCTGTTAGGCAAAGAAAGATACTGAAGCTGCAGCTGAGGCAGTGCCCATCACTTGGAATGCACTGGATTTTTCATATTCTCTTGAAAAGTCTCTTCATGGTATTTTTGCGTAGTTCTGTGTATTTACAAAGGTGTTGCAGAAAGTGCTGTGGAAATCACGTGGGTATGAACTGTATCAGCTGAGGCTGCAAGAGCAGATGAGTTACAGATTGCTAGATTATTCGTCATAGTTTTTTGGTAATAGCTTACTTGTTAAATAAGTTAAAAACATTAGTGAGTGGCAGAAAGGCTGAAATGAAAACAGGGATAATTAGCAACATCGGGTGTTACCTGTGCAGCACCTCCTTTGAAATTCTTGTTTAAGCAGGACTGGATGTAGTCTTAAAAAGCTAGAATGCAGACTGGTCTGTGTGGGCTGTGTGATTCAGATGCTTCTGGCAATCTGAGATGATCTGAAACGTGGACAGAATTGGTGTGTAGAACAGACAGAAGGCAAACCATAGCTCTGTGAACTCTTCACTCAACTCGAGCTCTTCTGGATGGTTCTGTTGGCCTGGTACATATCTCTTCATCCCCTAGAGAGGAGATGGATCATGGTGAAGAAGAATTTTGATACCAGTTGTTTCAAACTCTACTTTATTGAACTGTTACCTCCATCTGTAGTTCTGATGTTTGGTGATGTCTTGTGGCTTTTCTTTGGAAATTGTAATCTACATACAATAGGACATTTATACCATAGCCTCTGAAAGGAGGGTATCTATCCACTCTACAAGCATTTCAATTTTTAGAAAAGATCACTTTCATAAATTTATAAGAGAAAAAGTAGGTTGGAAAGTAATCGGTAACTTTGCTTTTACCAGCAAATACTCGTATTTCTGTGCCACAGGGGTGTGCAGTGCATTTAAACCATGTGTCTGTTTAAACATGACTATTGACAGTGCATCTTAAAACACTGTGCTGCATTCATTTGGGTTTGCTTTCGAGCTGTGACTATGGAAAAAGACTTGTGCAGAAGGTGAGGTTCCTTGTATCACACAAAATAAACATTTCCATTCATAGAAGTCTAAGAAACTTAACAGTTTAATCAAGAAAGCTGCCAGGAATATTATTCTTCTGTGAAGTCAGATGTGAAAGGTCCAGGTTGCTGGCATATTGGGTTGCATGTATTTAAACATTTGATATTATTTAACACAATTTTTTTCCTCATCTATGAAAGCAAGGCAGTCCTGGGAAGCACAGGGGCTGCACCATATGTGTACTTAACAGGCAGAGGAGCACAGAAAGTCTCTTAAACAGTTGAAGAAATGTAGGGCAGTGTGTAAATTTAAGCTGCAGGATTCCTTCTTTCCTCCAAAAGTGCTTCCATGGCTGCTGTGTGCAGAGTTAGCACTTCTCTGTCTGATTTTCTCTTTCGATTTGTCCATGTAGAATACCAGCATTGGCTTAAATCTGTTTTGCACCCGAGGTAAGTGATGTATTGATGTAGTTGTGTCACTGTACCACTTACACTCATCTCCTACCTCCTCAGCCACCTGTCTAACAATTCCATCATCTGTGTGTGTCACTGCAGGATTTTTTGCACTGTTAGACTTACTTCCTAAAAGTTAGAATCTTTGTTATCTTTGACACACATGTGCAGGCTAGAATCAAGAAATACTGGATAATTGTAAGCAGTCTTTTGATTTAATGACATCATGTACAGGCTGGATTATTAGCATGGGCGGGGAGGAGAATCAGGCCTTCATTGCTTATTTTTAAGCACCTTATTCAGATCTCATATGAAGGCAAGTCTAGAATAACCTTAGTAATGCCAGCATGACCACATTTAGGTGAATTCACTGCAACTGAGAACCTAATCTGGGGGTACTCTAGGGGGAAAATAAAAGGATCATTCAATACAAGACATTTTGGAAAAGTAGAGAAGAAATATTTCTAGGGGAACATGATCTATGGCCTATTAGAAAAGATTCTGAAAGTCTGGGAATAAACAAAAGTAGACTAATTTTTCTGTGTGTACAACTGACTTGCACACACTCTGTGTATATAAGAATAACTTACTTTTATTGGCATGCCATCTAAGAAATACAGCCATAAATTCACATTTATTTAAATCCAATTCTGTTGGAATATCAGTTTTACTAATTTTCAGGTAAGACTTTTTATTGATTTAATTTGTAAAGGAGAGTAATATACAAAGAAAGTCAAATATATTCAAGAATGAGGGAGGTAATGAAAAATGAACTTGAGCCATGCTTTTGAATAGAACTCAGGAATACTGAAAGCATTCACTTTTGGTTTCATAACACAGCAAAATATGCTAATATTGGAAGGTGGGGTTTGGATAATATATATGATGGAGTACCTTGGAGAGGTGCCTCTGTAGGACAAAGTAAAAAGCAAATCTGATGATGTAAAGAAACTGGAGTTTTTTTTCCCTTCCTTTTAAATGAAAGCAGCAACATAGGTAATGTGTTGTCAGCCAAAAGCAGTGCTCTCAGTTATAGCCAACCTGGATACGTAAATAGGAAGGGAAAGCAGAGCTTGTAAAAGCTTTTCTTTCCATAATAATACCCTCATTACACCTTGTTACTGAACTCTGCATAGAACTTGCTTTATTGACATTACAGCCAAGGTCTGGACTTCAAGCCTGTAAGCAGAGAAAAAGAAAAAGGAAAAAAAAAAAAAATTCACATATGCTTGCATTTAAATAATTTCTGAAAGGTATCTGATAGATGCCAGTCTTCCTGAATAAAAAAAGCTTAATGGAATCATGGAATATGATTTCCTGGGTAGTCTGCCTGTCTTTGCTATTGTGGAAAAAAATAAAGAAGCTGGCATCAAAATCTGCACATCTTCATAATTAAAAAAATTCTATTTATTAAATAATTCTATCATAATTCATATTAAAAAAAAAAACCACAATAAAAAACCCACCAAAAAAAGCCAAACACAAAAAAAACACACACCACATTCTAAATATAGTTTAAATTACTTGCTAATCATTATGACACTACACAGTTATATGTAATGCATCTATTTTAGTGAAGTCTGAGACTAAACAAGGTGAGCAGGAGAAAAACTAAAAAGTACAAATATTTTTAATGAGAAAATGAAACAAAGAAATAAAGTAGTTAAAAAAAAGCCAGGATAGATGTAGAAGAGTCAAAAGGAAACAAAAGACTAAGCTAGGACTGTGGACATTCACAACAGTAATGAGAGATGCAGATTTTCTAATAGGGCAAGAGAATTTCTTACAGCCATGATAAATACTGAAACATGATGCACAGTCAGGTAAGATTATAAAAAGCCAAATGAGAAGACAGTTTGAGCATATACAGTGTAAAAAAAAAAAGGGGGGGGGGGGGGAGGGCGGAAACTAAGGTAGGAAAATTTGCTCTTATCCAAAAAAGTTGATTGGAAGCAATCTACACAATTAAATTTGCTTTCAGCTCTTTTGTTGTTTGATGTTGTAGAGCTGGTGTTTGAAAGCGAGTCCGTGGAGAACATTAAAGTTATTACTGTGTGAAATGAAGTGGGAAACAATTGTGCTGGAGCCACTGCCCCATTTAACAGGTGTTCACTAAATCTGTCTGTCTTCTGCTTGTCTGTTCTCCGGATGCTGTGCCTGGGCACTCCCTGTCAACAGCGTTCAGAGGGAGACCACTGAAAATGTAGTAAGAATTTTGATTAACATGGAAAAATTGCTTCACAAGCTCTCTAGAGGTAAGGGAGAAAAAAAGTTTGAAAGAGATGGCAGTGTCATACTCAGTTTATTAGGAATTAGAGTGTGTGACTGGAAGCTGCTTTGCAGAGAAAGATTGGCACTTGTTCCTCCCGTAAGGTGAGCTGCTTCTGGTCAGGACTGTCTCTCCCCAGAGTGTACTGGTGAGAGACCCGCTAGGATATGGTGGTGTCTAAAGGTTATTTATAGATCATATGTAAAAATATGCTGCTAAATTTGAATTTGATGGGTAGTTTGGTCTAAATAAAGTATTTGAAATATAGTCAGAATGTAGAGAAGTTTCCATCTTAAGTGCTGGAAAAGAAAGTGAGATTTTGATTTTGATTTGCATATGTGGAGCTGTGGAGAAATAAACTGAGAATTTGTGGTCTTCAGCTGAAGGGAGGGGCTGAGGAAACAGGGCCATCTGTGCCCTGCGTCGAAGGAGACAGAAGAGAGTCAGCTGAGGCTTTGCTTTCAGTGCTTTTCCCTGGCACGACTCCACTTTTTGAAAGCCTGGGATGAGGAACAGTAATGTTGCTAAAACCATCTGGGGTACAGAGAAAGCTGCTGACAGTGATACAGAGGTAGAAAAGCTGTCCTACCAGGAAGGAGTTTCCTCTTCCTAGAAGAGAGGTGAATAAGAGCGAGCATCATAAAAGCATAATGAAAAGTACTGAGAAGGTGCATCAGGAAATGACATTCTCTACTTCATAACATAAGGATGGAAAGGTTGTTCATGCCATGGAAAATTAAAATTTGCTAGAAAGTAATATTTCACAGAGTGTGTCATTAGGTTTGGGAGTATAAAGAGTAAAGGCGGGAATCAGAAAGGGACTGCAGGCGTTTGTACAAATAAAAAGATAGCTAGTTTGTTAGGCAGCATAAAACACGTCGTATGAAATAAAAGATCTTCTTTTCAGTGGCTGACACAAGCTATGGAGGAATATATGAGAGTTTCATGAGAGAAACAGTACCCTACCTCTTCTCGCTCTAATAAGTAAAAGTAGCTTTTTCTCGCCCATATCAAACTAATGATGCTTTAGGACTGTACAACGGATAATCTGGCTTTGTAGAAAGGAAAATCGTAAGGCAGGTTTCCAAAACAAGGGGACTTGCAGGGCTGTAGCTATGGTCAGTCCCCCTTCTCTTCTTCATATCCCTCCCCACGTTTCCCCATCTGTGTCTCTAGGGGAACAAATGTTTGTGAGGTTGTACCTAAACTAGATGACTGAAATGATATTAGAAAGCCACATTTCTAACCTAGGGTATTATTTTAGCAACCTGGTTTACACTATTGCCCTAGCAGTGGTGCCACTGGCACAAATAACTAACGTCACAGTGCAGTGCAAGTACAAACACCGCGGAGTGGAAACTTCTTGAACTCTTTGTCACAGTCAGTGTCTGCTTAAACTGCAGCCTGCAGCACGGCCTTGGAGAGCTGGACGAGCTGTAGTTAGCTGTGTTTCTGCTCGCAGTTGGAGTCTGCAGGGAGTATTGTGCTGCTGCTGCTGGAGGAAGCGTAGCGGCGGGCGCAGGGGGATTATGTGCTTTTGCAAAAGCTGTGGGTGGAAACTGATGGAAAAGGTTGCTGCACCCCAGCCCATCTGCTCAGCATCAACCTCCTGCTAGATGTTCCCTCACATCTGCCAGTTGTTACTCTTTCATTGGAAGTTCAGGTGTAGCCCTTTTGGTTTAAGGAGAGGCCAAACTATAGCCCATCAGTCAAACAGGAGAATGGATTTAGCAAAACAAATGCAGCCTTTTGATGATCAAGGTCATGCTCGCCCAAGTAATAAATGTATAGGGCAGTTGGTTCCTTTGGTCAGGTGGTTGTTCCACCCTTAAATAATCAAGGATTGTGAATTCCTTTTCCATTTTCTCTTTTTGAAGCAATTCTAGCAACCCCAAGTCTCTTGGGTTGTAGTTTTTACTCTCCATCTTTGTTTGTTAAAAGAGTGCACATGCTGCAAGGTACCCCTTTAAGTTCTTACCTGATGATCTATTGAACTGCATTAGTAAAATTTGTGAGGTATACAGTCAACTATGTAACCATATCAATTAAAAGACCAGTTTTAATGTCCTCATTTTGTTCTCTAATAGTCACAAATACCATGTACTCTGTAATTTAAAGGAATATCATCATTCTGCTTTTGAAGCATGAAAGTTCCCTCTGAAGTAGAGAGGACTGTTAGTAAAACACCAGCGATAGAATTTCTCATGCTTGTGTTCACTTCACCCTTTTTCCAGGTTACTTTAACTGCTTGAAAATGCTTTAGCTGTCTAGCTTGGTTCAGTTTGACTGGAATATGTTAGGGAGTCCTCATTTGCTAGTGTCGATGGCATAGTAGCTTCTGGTGGAGGGGAACCTGAACGAGCAACAAAGGCCAGGTATATCTTCCATTAATGCAGCTGCTTTGGAGGAGGATATTGGATGATATCTCTAGAGAAGGATACAGTTTAGGTAACTCAGAGAAGGCTCTAGAACCAAACTATCCCGCCTTATTCATTTTTGGAAGTTATTTTCTTTTCTCAATCTTAAATACTAAATTTTCAAAACGTATCTCCAACATAGTAATTGTAAGAAATCTATCCCTCAGCTTCTTCTGTTTTTTTTGTTTTCATTCTGAAGTTTTATTTCTCTTTGGATTTTATTTAGGTAGCCTAATGTTGTTAATAAAAAGTGTCAGCTTGTAAAGCAAGAATGAAGAGACTAATAATAGCTTCAATGTAATTGACATTCATATAAGTCATAAGCAGACAAAATTCTGCATAGATAAAGTGACATAATAGAGACTCTTGCGAGGTTCTTTGTGTTTGTCTTTTGCCAAATGGGTAGGATTTCTCTAAGCCACAGTTTAAGAAGAAATTTTGGATCTGATCCAAGTTAGTTGTAAGTGAGAGTTGAACTGGGCTCATAAAAACATGAAAGGTTCAACAGCAGGCAAGCACTTTAGAGGAAGTTGATTAAAAATATTAGGAAACTCAAGTGGGTTTGGTTTTGCAGTGTGTAGAATTAAAGTAATGTTGGATGTTTCATTTATAATGCCTTTATTTTTATTTAATAAAAAATACATCGTTCTCCACTGCTTAATGGGGAAAAAAAAAGGCACAAGCAGCTGAGACTATTGTAATTGTTTTGCAGATGTTCCAAACGGTATCCCTAGGTTAAATAGTGCAAAATATCCTGGTTTTAAACATCTCTGAAAAAAAGTATTACAAGTATATAGCAGAAGAGTCCCTAAGGGCAGTGAAGCCTCCTAATTGTTACTGACATTATCTCTTGCCATCTGCTTTCTGAGGCAGAATAAGAATACTTTGTGATGAGGATTAGGAATGGAAGATGGTGAGAGCATGCTCCAAGAGTTGCTGGAGTGTTCTCTGCTTTCACAATAAATCACAGAATAACTTTTTGAATAATAGGGCTTTAGTATGTTTTGCTTAAGCTAAAATAAACTAAGAATTAAATTTTGTTGCGTATTCTGATAGGGCTATTTTATTTATGGTCAGTTAATTTATTAAACCTTTCTTTAAGATACTAAAAGCACATGAACTAGCCATACCGCGGTGGACTTGGGTGTCTGCACTGTCAGCATCCTTCCTTCAGACCGATGCAAGCACATGCACCCTTGGGCTGTGTATACAGCAGAATTAAGCTAGGATTAAAATCCATTCCAAAGCTGCATACAAAGATAGCTCACACCCAGAGCTTTTTGGAGCCTGCTTTTACTGCTAGCGTGGACAGATCTGAGCCATTCTCAGATCTATAGCAGATTGTGTTCTTCTCTGGCTTTACACATGTTTGTTGAACCCTGTCCCAGCTGCAGTTTTGCTCTGTATGCTTTAATGGTTTAGAATAAGTTTAGAAGAGAGAAATACTCGGATTAATTCTCTCTGGTTTGGAAGTTTCTCTCACAAATACAGCGAGAAGTTCCTATTTTATTGTTGGAACTGTAGGTGACCATTAATGGAAAACTTTGCTTGAGATGCCTCCCATGAGACATGTGATCTAAGCTGTTCATGACCCATTTACAGACCATCATGCCCAAGGTGTAAGTACCATGCTGACTTGTGTTGTTTTAGATATCGCTTTGATACTGTGGATCTGTAGAAGGGCTGCCCCGAGCCGGGCTGTGCACCAGCAGTGAGTAAATTCCACGTACTCGGGTCAGTTTTATCCCTGGCTAGTGGCCAGTTATGAACTGCACTGCAATAATACGTATCAGGGTTTTCAAGTCCTGTGATTGCTTTGCACAAAGAGGCCAGAGAAGGTGGTGGCACATGAATAGTGAAAGAGGAGCTTAGTGACAGAAAGCTTTGATAAAGGCAAAGCAGCAGAGAATTTCACAAGAAACTGGTGAGAAACTACACCGAGGAATCAACAGAGAGAGACCAGATCAGTTCTTCTGGGGCTCTTTGTGTTACTATCTGTAAATACAAAAATGAGGGGAATATGGGAGGGATTGGTAAATGAAGGTAGCTTTAAAGTCTTCATTGACTACCCAGAGATTTTAATTCAGGAACCTAAAATGAAGTCTATTTGTCATGTTCTTGAAAGTTTAGGTTCGTATATTAGGTATGGAGTTTGTAGTGAGATCTGGTGTCAGCTAAGAAGATGAACACAACTTCTTTGGTCTCTGCAAAGGGCTCATCGCTGAAGTATTTTCTTATTAAAGATGTGTGATTTTTATAACAAATTAGTGTGGGAAATGTAAATGCTGCTATTAATTTTAACAAGTAAAATTCACATATAAAATGTGTCATAATGTCATAAAAAGCTGGGATTTTATTTTCAGTGAAAACCTTTACGTAATCTGACAGAATGACTGTTGTACTCTCTCCCATGATGTGAAAACACTAAAACTTATCATCTTACATGGTTTAAAAACTGAAGCCACCCTGACAAAATGTAGAACTTAATTTGCACATCCTATGTAGTGTGATTATACCAGTAATACCTTCTGAGTGCTTTTACTACTAAGATGCATGTAGCCTGTTTTTTCATTGTCCTTTAAAATTCTATTTAGGATTTGAACCATTAGGATCTGTGAACTTAAAATTGGTTTGGTTTTTTTTCAGAAGATGGTTGTATTTCTATAATACTTTCATACGAATTCATAGAGGGCGTCATTAACAGGAAAGGTGACTGACAGACCTGGCATTTTTCATACGATTTTGAGAACAGAATTGCTCCTTTCTCTTATCTGATCACTTCATGCATGTTAGCTTTCTATCTTTCAAGCAGTGGGGTGTAAGCAAATTTCAGGAATTTTTCATGTTCTTGGTGCAGGCAGTACATTTGTGACCCAAGGATTAGGAGACAGAGGCTAATACCTCTTAATTTGGGGTCATGAATGCTTAGCGGTCATGTGCTGACCTTACAGTCATTACATGTCTGAATTCACATCATTCAGTTGTTTGCTTTGGTAGCTGAAGGGCCTTTCCACAAAGCCAGCAACAGGAGAACGTTAAGAAAGTGTATTTTGGCCGTGAATTCTTTCAGAACCACTATTCTACAACACCTACTTTGTGTTTTTTAATGAGTTTAGAAATCAGCTGCAGGTTGCACAGAGACATGTTCATATATTAAGTGATACAACTAAAGTGATCCTTTTTTCTCTCTTTGTATAGTTTATGGACTAAGCTCATGGACTTAAAATACTTGAAAAACAAAACCAAAACTATGTCTGTATCCCATGGATACGGTTTGCTTTAGCTTGTGCCTTCACACGTAGCCACTAACCAAAGGATCACACGCTGTTGTTTCTCTCCTGGCTGCAATCTACAATGTGAACAGGACTCATGTAATAAGTTACTCACTGTTTTGGGTTTGGTTTGGTTTGTTTTTTTCTCCATACTGTTAACATTTACATGGCTTCAAACCCTATTTATTGCTTGCTGTTTGAACCCTATTCTGAAAACAGCATGCTACATGGGCTTTTCTTTAATATTCACTCTGTAGTATCTGAATTGTCTGCAAACATTAATAAGCTTACCATTATATGACCTTCATGTGGTAAGAAAAGTGTATTATTTCTAGTTTATAAGTACAGAGGAGGCTAAAGATGATGATCTATCATCCCTACTAATTACGAAAGTATTAGGAGTTGACATTTTTCAGAGTATTAAGCATTCTGTGAATTCTGAAAGAAAAGACAAAATACTGTTTCTAATTTGGCTCAGTTTTCATTTGCTTTGCTCTTCAGCCAACAAATAGTTGTGTTTGTTTATCTGGGTGTCAAGAATGAGTGGCTAGAAATAGTGTGACAGGGCAGAAACCGCTTAAGTCAGCTGAAACCTCAACAAATCTTACTTTGACCATAAAATATGGTGAAAATAATCATGGAACTAGTTACAGTTTGAGAACCCTTTGTATCAGCGTAAGTATCCCTCAAGATACAGATTGACTAATGAGTACTTGTAAAAAGGTTCGTCTAGTTAACTTAGATTTAGGTGGCAGTCCTATAGCAGGAGTGAAATCCAGCTTTCTGGGAAAAGCTGTTTAACACAGAAGTCTTTTTAAAGTATCTTGTAATAATGTAACCACTTTCTGTGTGGAAAAGGGGACATGAAGCTCTTTTCTGTTGTTTTATGGGTTGCTAATGTGCAAAAGACTGAGGGGCTCTTATATGGATTAGTCTTTCCATGACACAAATAAATGGACTGTGGATTTTCAGTCTTATTTATTTTTTGGTTACGTGAAGATGCCGATTTCTTGATCTATGTCTAGTGTGATGATTTAGCATTCCATGAAATGAGAAGGAAAGGGAGGATTGCTGGGAAGGCCAATGTGCAAAGCACATTGCCAAAAAAAACTGAGAAAGATATTCAGTTTCTGAGGACTTGAAAGTCATGTTTTATCTTACATATGACGTTTCTTGTGTCTTGCTCTGAAATGAAAGTACTCAGTATACTTACCTTTCATCTGCGATGGGTTAGACATGCAAGAAAACATGTAAATATGGCAGATTTAATTTGCTTTTTCTTACAGAGTATGTGAGGTTGTTTTGTTTTGATGGAAAAAGGTGGGAAAGAACTGGTTACATGTTCTCAAGAAATGTCCAGAGAGACCAGAAATTCCTTTTAGGTGAGAGTGAACGGTTGTTTTATAGCAGTCTGTGTAAAGGATTTTGATTTTTCCAACAAAAATCTGGAATTTATCACTCAGAATAAGTAATGTGCAGCAGGGCAAAAGAGGGTACTCTGAGACTTACGCTGTCAGTTACGTGTTTTCGTGGACGAAATGTATTTTATAGCAGAGAAGTATTTTATTAACAGCCACAAATGCTGCCGGAGCAGGGGAGGTGAAAAACAAGATAATGAATCTGCCAGGCCCTACCTACGAAGGTGAACGTTCCACTAGAAATCACATTCCCCTGGAATTCCTGATCATTTCAGACTTCCCGTTTTCTTGGGAGAACTCTTCACCTGCAGCACATGAGAGGTCAAAACTATTGTAAAAATTCCAAGGTCTGTTTCTGCTGTGTAAGAAAAGTTCTATGGCAGTGACTTTCTCAAGTGTTTTTTTTTCTGGGCTGCCATAAAATTTTCCATGGAAGGTTCATTTTCTTGTATAGCAATTTTAAGGTGGCTGACAGTAAGCCAATAGAATTACCCTTTGTGATCCCTTAGAAAAGTAGTCCATAGACCAAAGGGCTCTGCAAACCACAAGGTGAAGCCCACAGATTTAAGGAGGTGGCAGCAGTTAATTGTTCATGTGTCATTGTTAAAACCAGCATCAATTCAGTCTCATGATGAACTCTCTTTTTGTTGTGGCTCTGTGACTAGCGATTACGGTTTTGTAGTGGAATAATTGCTAGTCTAATAGAGGTAACTAAGGTTAACAACAGAGAGAAGTAAATATCATGGAATTATTTCCTGCCTTTAATCCTGATGAGATGGCAAATATATTAACAAATCCCAGCAAACCTCCATATTTATTGTACCCTGAAGGAAGGTATTTGAGCTTTACTAATGTGGGGCAGATTGCATGCCAGATAAACCTTAGTAAACATAACTTTGAGGTGATAGTTTGTTTTCACAGGAATATCCCATCAAGACCTGTGCAGGGTTTTGGGCATGTGAAGAGCTATAGGAGCTCTTGGTAACCATTGTTAATGCCAAAGGTTTTACTTGTTGATGTTGAATGTGGAGCCGTATGACACAGTTGCTTTGGTTCATTGAAAAACAATGCTGATTGTAAATTGTCAATGAGTCTGCTCTGCAAAGATAGCTATAATAAACTGTAAGGTATGCCCTGGTAATGTTCATTTTCCAAACAATTTTTGAGTCATTTCAGCCCAGATCTGAGGCCTTTTCCATTACTAAATAAAAATGAGTTTATCAGGTTGGCGAGGAGTATGTGGTTACATCTACGTTTGATAGCTTTATTCCTTTAGCAGATGTTGAGATTGATCTTTTTTTTTCTTTTCTTTTCTTTTTTTTTTTTTTTTTTTTACAAAAGCAAAAGAGCAGGTAGATATAAATGTCTAGTAAGTACATCCCCAACTTCAGGTTTGTAGTTACATACACGACACACTGACAGCAGCTCTGGGGCACACGCTAAACGCTGACTTGTTTGAAGCACGGCTACCCGGATCTTGCAAGCCTTTGGGATGGAAGAGAGCGTTGTGCCATCTCTCCCCACCACCACCCGCCCCAGGTAGAGTTAGGTCACCATCCCAGGCCCCGAGTCACTAGGCAGCTGTGTAAGAAGTGAACTCGGTGTGATTAGTGTATATTCCCAGTGCTCATGTGACTGCTCACTGTTGCAGCAAGAGTAGGTTGTTGCTTCTTCAGGAAGGGGATGGATTGGGGTCCTGAGCACCCAGCCTCCTGGCAGCAGGTATGGCCATTTTTAGTGCTCCTCCAGACATTGCTGAGGATAATCAAAACAGTAGTGGCATGTAATTTACTCCAAGGCATTTCATTATTTAGATGGCTGTGGAATGACCCAATCCAACTGGTATGCAGGTGGTGATCTGGTAGTTTTGAAGCAGATGCAGTTTTATAATGCAGGTTTCAGTTCATATACTGGAATGACTTAAAACAGCTCTATTTTTCTTTTTTTCCCCCAGCAAGCTATAAATGAGTCCTTGGTTTGCAGTTGTATTCAATTATTTTAAACCTATTTACAATGTATTCTATTGTAAAGCTATGACCTTTGATCTCCAGAATGGGTGCATGTCTTTTGTGGGAAGCAGGAAGTCTTGGGGCAAGTGACACTTGCAGTGCAGTTTATTTTACTTAGACTTTGATTCTCCCCCTCCCCCCTATTTCTAGAACTGAAGACAAATTTCTGTTTCTATTGGATTATAAACAGGTTCTGGATAGCTTCAGCTGCTGCATAGTGCAGTGATATTTTAATTTGCTGGGTAGACATGTTTACTGTGTACTGTGTAGTTTATGAGTGTCACCATAAATGAGGTAATCTTGCATCTTGGTTTCCATGTGTGAAACATTACATGAGCTAATGCAGCTGCACCGCTGCTTGCTGGATATTAGTAGACTTTATTTGGACATAAAGTTTATACTGAGCTGCTTTAAATATTTGTGCTAAAACTGGTAGTGCTGCTTTTTTAATGTGTTTTATACGACACCGACAGATGCCAAAATTCACAAAGCAACGTAAGAATGTGGAGTTCTGCTTTTTTACCCCATTGTTCTCAATAATGGAGATTCCAGAGTGAAATAAAATCAGTGACAAAATTTTTAATTTATGTTCAGTTACTGTTTCAGGGACTGGTTCGTATTAAGGATACATAGGAACAGTAGCTTCCTAGCATACTGTAGGAGGCCTTAAAACACGCACGTTCTCTCCAAAATCTGGATCTGGAATTTGAAGGGACACGTGTGGGCCGTGAGACTACACAAAGTTGATTTCTGCTCAGCGTTTGAAGGAACTTGTAAAGATTTTTCTGTAGTTTAGTTTTACCTACTAAAATCCTTGAATCATTGTGTTTTTTAAAAGACTATTATTTTAGCATCTGTGGCTATATTTTTCTTAATTAAAACTATTGCACATTTTCAGTTTCTGTAGCTAGTCAGGAAGGTGAAAGCTGTAATACACAGTAAGCTATAAAATACATCAGTGTGTTTTGCTAACTCTAAGATTAACACTTGCATGTAATTTTTTGGGTTGAATGTAACTTAACATTCTTTTTTTAAAAGTCATAATAATCAGCATCTCTGTAAAGTACATTTAAAAAGACACTAAAAACTATTTTGTATGATTAAGTACTTAAAAATAAGTACTAAAGAAACAGGTATATATGTATTTTTGTAAGTAACTTTCAAAGGGCCTCCTCCTGCTGAGTGTGTGTTCTGAAGATCTCCAGAGTTAACTTGTACTCAGAAATCGATGCAAAATGGAATTGGAAATTATTGTTACAACAACTTCTTTTCAAGTTAACATCTCATCTGTTAGGGAAATTCACCTTTAAAGCACTTACCTGGAGAAAGCATCCAGTTGCTCAGTGAGCAGAGGGATTGCTGTAACCTGGTTTCCTACATGTGTCCTTTGCTTCTCACCCTTCACCCCTCAGCAGCAACTTCAGCTTCTCCCCAGAATTCCTTCTGACACTGCACGGCTGCTTTTGGTGGCTGCCAGTGGCCTGGCCAGGGTCCATGTGCTGCCTCACCAGCTAGAACCAAATGGATATTAAGGATATGTGCTTCCTGGCTTTCCCTTGTTGGGAGTAACTGTTTCCCCCTCTTGCCCGTGTCTGACGATGGACTTTCTGAAAAGCTGTGCAGATGGAATTATCTGTGGGACTTTTTGCCAGTCTTTCAAATCTGCTCGAAATAAACCAGAGATGTCCATGTTGCTAAGGGAGGAATGGACAAACAGGTGAACTGACAAAGAATTTAGCACCTGAGGCTTATTTGCTTAACATACAGACTTAAAAAAACAAACCTGAATTCAGTATTTTAAGCCCTTACAGTTCCTACATAAGATGAACGCAGCACACAGGCTTTAAACTAACAAATAGTTCTCAGAAGTTTTACAACTGGATTTGTACCAGTACTCTAATCTTCCTTTGTTGTGTTTGGTTTTTTTCTTTGTTGTTGTTGTTGGTTTTTTACGTATATGATGGATATTATGGATATTTTTGTTGGTGTGTGGATTATACTTTAGTTTCTTACAGTTACATATATTTAAGTATCCTTACAGCTGCTTCTTCTTCTTTACCTGTATCAGTCATTATGATGTGTCTCGTCAGAGGGATGTGGAGTTCCTTTGTGCAGCTGGAAAAAGACAGCTGTATGGCATGGGTTTGATTTTGTTTTGCCAAAATCCAAACTTCACGAATCTTCTAAAAGGGAAGTTTTTGGGCCTTCGATATTAAAAAAGGGGAGGTTTGCCATATGTAGGAAATTAATGAAGTCCTTTGGAACAGAAGCAAGTTTCTGAATTTGAAGTATTGGTAATATTTGTATTTAATAGCCCTCTGTGTGGTGAGATTAACGTGAGGCTTAATATAAACTTAGTTGCTTGTTTTCGTACTTTTATTAATTATGTGCTTTTTACTAGGTGTATTAAACAGTTTGTTTCCCTTGAGTGGTCCAGCAGCTGTTAGGCCTTTGAAAATGTTGGTTAGTATACATCTCACTCAATATAATGTGAACCCCCCACTGGTTTATGTAGAAGGATCTTTAGGTTATATAGTGAAGCTAGTCTACAATCCCTTTTTTACTTGTCATTTCCAGTAAACTTTTTCTTTGAGGTTTTTCCATTTTTAATTTCCAATAAACCAGGCTTTCTCCATTCAGTTTTGCTATAGTCTGTGCTCTTCCTGAAGCTGTTGCTCTTGAAATTGTTAGTTTGCAGGAGTCTAAGCTTGTATCGTTTATTAATTCAGTGGTTAAAATGTTGAAAATGTGAACTCTGAAGCATCAGATCTTCCTAGAGAAATAAAAATCATGCCATATTTTGAGGTCCATATTTTTTTATAATGATTTTCAACTCTTAATTCTTGCATAAAGAAAGAATGAATTGTGAGTTTTAGGAGCCGCGAAGTGTAGCCCCTGCCCTTCTTCCTCTTGATTTCCTCATGCAAACTTAACGAAGGAATGGAAGTCTTCCTCCCTCTTCCCTGCTCCTGAGGTGGCAGTTCTTGTTCAGAGAGGATATCTATCTGCCAGAGGATATACCATGTTTTGCTGGATTTATGTGGTTAGGCAGCCACCCTTGCTTTCTGCTCCTGGTAATTCTGCAAGTTTCTAGTCTTTGCCCTATTTGAAGGCTTTTTGCAGTGTGCTTGGAGTGGCCCACACAAGTTTCATGCAAAATTAAATACTAAACATTACACTGTAATGTGATCATCAGTGTCAATGAAACGACTGGAAAACAAACATTGAAACACGAGGTAGCTGATGAAATTTCTGTCCATACCCGAGTCCCAGGCTTTTATGGAATTACTTTTCTGCAAGCACCTTTATTTTTCCTTTTGTACATGGAATATGATGCTGAATTCTTACATATATCCTCTGCTTGGGACCAATAAGATAATTGCAGTACTTTAAAAAAAACCCACAACAACAACAAAGGAAAAAAACCCCAAACAAACCAACAAAACCAAAACACAAAATGATTTTAAAAAGCCTTTTCCATTTTAGTATGTCTAGTCTTCCAATGCCCAGAAAAATATTTTATCAACATCTTAACTCTCAGGTTTGGGGCACAAACAGGTATAGTTGTGTCAAATATGAAGCCATACAATTTTAACTGGCATCATGTCTTAATAATCATGATTTTTCTCCTGTATATGCTTTGATTTTGCAAGTAAAAAGTTTTGATTATCTTCCTCTCTATCTGGGTGTGTGTACACACATGCTGAGCTGAACATTTTCTCTGAAAGTTTTTTAGTGTTTCCAATAATCATACACTACCAATTTCATTTTGGCGCACAACAATAGGTCTTTTCATACGTAATTTGAAGGATAAATCAGTAATTATGCATTTAATTGGCTAGTAAATCATAGCACATTTCCCTTATTTTCTGTAGTGCTATGCTAAATCTTTATAATGTGGCCTGGTTTGTTTTTGTGAAAAAGAAACCTAACTGGCTTGTTTAGGGTCTGTGCTGTGCACATGTGACATAAAGCCTTCTATGGTGTTTACTGTGTTAGATGAGAAGTTCCTGTGCTTACATGGCTAGGGATTTTATGGAAGTACATTTTAAAGGACATTTTAGATTTTATACTGTGTCATATGTTATGTAAATAACAAGAGGGGAACTTGCTCAAGCTAAACCGAATTTACTCCAAAAAGCATCCTGTAACACTCTTTGAAATTGATGCACTGGTGATTCTGGTGGTTACAGTATCTATCTCAGATTTGTACGGTTCATTCTGTTAGTTTTCCAAGTGGCTCTTTCATTGTGATGTCTAAAAGGAAAAGAAACGGTGAGCAGGTGCTTTATGGAAACGCTTTACATGTTGAGAAAGGCTTTAGGTGGCAGAATCTCTGCCTGGCATTTCCGTGAACACCGCGGGTTGCAGTACTTCAGCATTTCTAGTTTTTGCTTCCTGGTGACTTAGGGCGTGGACTCATTTGATATGTTTGTTCTCATTGAGAGGTTGAAATTTTCCAAACATATTTAATCAATAAAATAGCATCGACATTGCCACAGTTAAATGATCACTGCAGAGACCAAGTCGGTTGGAAACGAACAAAAGGTGAAAATGGACAAACCTTTTTGAAGTCCCTTCTTGCCCATGGAAAGGCACTGGTCATTTTATTGTTCAGCTGCATAGGAGGAAACTGTAGGAAGTGGTTGTTCCAATAAAAATTGGGATCTATGTAACTGATTTACAAGAATTTAAGGCATGAATGGCATTAAATTCTGCACCTAGCAAATTCTGTCATCTCATTGGTAAGGCCATTATGTAAAGTCACTGCAAGTTTTTGTTAATTGTGCTTTCAGGAACAGGTAAGCAGTGTTTCGGGATTCCTCCAGATGTGTACATGCATGCCAAGCAAATTTAACTGGATTTTTAATTTTTGTAACAAGGGGAGTACTGACTATGGCTCATGGTGACTCCTCCTGTGTGCTCTCGTTTGTAACATCAGAATGGCTGTGGGTAGTGCATGTTATTGTCTCGCTGACTTGATGCATTCGGACAAGTGGTGAATCCTGAGTTTCTCTAAAGATTTCTGAGTAAGATGGAATTTTTCCATGTGCGTATTTCCACATCACCTGATCCTTGGAGTAGACTCTCAGTATTGCTATGATAGAAGCTTGTTTTGAGAGATGGGAAAAAAAAAAAAAGGTAGCTTTTTTAAAATCTAAAACTTTACATTATTTTATAAATCAATTTACAGCATTTTCTGGGTAGAATGAGAATAGCAATATATATAGTAATACAGATTGTTTCCAAACAGATTTTCAGATGTGTGCTTGCATGTTAAGAGAAAGTGGTAGAACACACTCCATTATTTCATTAAAAAACCAACAAATCTGCCTGCACAGAGTGGCTGCATAAGCATGCATTACTTTGATGTTTAATTACAAAATGTTCACTTGAATTTACTGACATCCTGGGGGGGGGGGGGGGGGGGTATTTAGAGAATTGAGGGCGCTATAAGATGAGAGATTAACAAATGGTTGCTAGTGTTACATCAATAGGCATTTGGAATTGCGTGCATTAAGGTGGAGGTACTCAACCAGCGCTGCCCACGCTCTGTGCCGCTCCCTGAGTTAAATACAGCAGTAACTCAGCAGGACCAGTTAGAGAAGTTCATTTTACTTTGGATCATGTTGTAGTTAGCAAGCATATCCCATCTAATCCTTGTGTGGCAAGAGTTCTCTTGTCAGCTTGTGACAGGGAAAAAAAAAAAAATTCAAATGTCATCCAAGGTATTTCATGTAGTAATAATGAAGTAGAGAGTAAGACTAACATAAAGTTCTTTCCAAGGAGCACTATCTATTTTGGCTTCGATTCTCACAGTTTTCTTCCTAAGTTATTTCAAAGCCCATAGCAGTTGGAGTGCAGACACACAAACGCATCTGGAATTGAAACCAAATCACTTGATGAAGCAGAATGGTAACTTGCTGAATCTTCCTCAGCGAGGGTGTAAAGAGAAGCAGCGTCCCCACGTTAAATTATAACCTACAGCATTATGGAAATGTGTGTGGCATCAGTAATTTATGAATGTAGGGGGAAAAACCAAAGAGATTTCTCTTCAGAAGCACAGTCCACCACAGTTATAAGTGGTCAAGCCATGTAATCCTCCTGATGAACATTTTGATGAGTAACTTGCCCACTATACCAGTCCTGAAATTGTCTCATCACTCTTCATTTTCTATGGGCATAGTATTGGGTTGTGTTGGACTTTCTTACAATAAAACAGAAGTGAAGTGTGAAGAGAGCGGAAGCCAATCATTAAGATACACATTAAAAGCAAAGGTAGGGACTGTTCATTGGTTATCAAGACTCAAGTAACATTTATACAGAGTATACTCTTACATTTTGGTTGTGTTACTGAGTCCTTTTCTTCACTTACGAGCTAGAAGTTCTTGGCAAAGCTCAATATACAAGATAAATATAAACCACGCTGCAAGGATGGGTTCCTCAGAGAGCGAGCAAGAGAGGAGAAAATGATTTAATGCAATAATGATTTTAGCTATACACAGGCATACTTTTTTGTCTCGATTTGTTAAATTACCTGATGTCTGCGTGTGTAATTTAAACAAAATTTTGTTCTCTAGTCTTTCTTCCTTTTGAGCTATCTTCTCAAGGAGAAGGATGATAAATGGAAACATAAACATAGCATGAGAATGTGAGCTAGTTCCCAAACATTTCAGGGTTTTTATAAACAACTGGTCATTGTTACCTTTTGCTGGATTACTGTTTCCTTTAGAACAACATTGCTCTTCAGATGCATTACAAAGTTGATTCTAAATGTTTTTGCATAGCTGCTTAAAGGCTTTAATGTTTAAATAATGGTTATATAATTATACATTGTTTAAACAATTAGCTTTTAAGTCTAGCAATAAGCTCACGTTTTATACACATACTACCAAAAATGATAATGAAACTGCATTGTAGAGATAGGAGCTGACCTTGGAGTGAGTAGCCATAGTTTATGGACATTTGTTTCCATTTTAAAATTGGATTTTTAACATGCTCATTTTCGTCTTGAACATGAAGTAGCGATTGCTGCAGTTCTCTTAGGTCACCCAGGGAACACAGCCATGGTCATCAGCTAAGTTTTTCTCTTTCTGAACCCCGTTTTCAGCATTCTTTGTGCACTGTCTGCCCTCCTCTCTAGGATAGGAAGTGCCATCTCGCATCCCCCGGTCTGTGCAGGCACAAAAAGTCGTCTGAGGCTTGAACTGGAGTGCCTCGGAGGGGTACGACTGACATCACAGCGTGTTAGTTGTCCCCTAAGCTATCGTGGCAACTCTTGATTTGTATTTTGAAACAATCAAAATAACAGCAATTAACTCAATAAATTAAAATACTGCTTAGTATTTTATTTATATTTAATTTTTAAAATCTCATAATATTTTAGGTGTGCTGTTTTGGTTGAGTCATCAAGTCTTTTAAAAGTAACGTCGAATTGCATTTTTAATCTTTGCCGATCTGCATTCATACAGTGATTAAATTAGGAATTCTTTGGATGTGTAATAATTCAATACAGTAGCAGAAAGTCTTAGGATAAAAGAAATAACTCTTTAAAAGTTAAATACATTTTAAGACAGTAGCAGAAAGTCTAAGGATAAAAAAAAAAATCACTCTTTAAAAGTTAAATACATTTTATCTCTTTTGCAGGAGCATTTCTGAAGTCTTACTTTATAGCCAGACATTTTAATCGTAGATACTGTACATATTTAACAACTTTCTAACTTCCACAATTTTCGTTTCATTGTCAAAACATTTAATTATATCATGTCTTGAAGGTGTAAAGCTGTCAAATAAATCAGGGGCTCAGCATAAACATTTGGTGAATTGCTTTTGCTACCTCACTGTAGTTGTTACTGGGCAGTTAGTGGAACTTTTTTAAAGCATTTACTCAGCAGGTACAGGACAGCAGTGGTACAATGAATTGCTGATTGCTTGTAAAACAGCAGGTAGTAATGCCCTCGCTCTTTGCAGTTCTGCTTTGTAAAATCAAGCGGCGAGATAGCACGGCAGAGAAAGCCGGGGTGCAGCGAATATGTTTCCCGCCTAAGGGCTGCTGGAGGTTGCCAATCCTATTTCCAAAACAAAATAAATAAATAGAAGTAGGGAATTGTTGCCGTTTTCCATAGCGCGAACCCGCTGCTGGAGGGACCGAACTGCGCTCAGGCTTGGAAACGTTTGGCAACACGGGCATGAAAAATAGAAACTGCAAAGCCTGCGTTTCTTTACGAAGGCCTTCGTAGGTGTATTTAAAACTATGCAACAATTTGCAGGTGTCTTTAAAATGTTTAAACGTCTTATAAAAAGAGAAAAGTTGCTTGGTTTGGGGGTTTGTTTGGGGGTTTTTTGTCTTTTTTCTTTTAACCGGTATTTTGTTCTGGAGTTAGCCAAACTACAGGCTCGGCAAAGTGGGGTTTGGATGCAGTAAATTAGTTCTACTTTGAAGCTTTTCTTTTCTCGCCCTTTCAGAATGAATGGGGAGGCCCTTGAATGAAAGCTGCTTTTCATTAGTGCCACCGCATACCTATTTGAAAGGAAGAGCTCTTTTAGCACATACAAACACTGGGGTAAAGGAAAGCTTCCTTTTTCTACCAGAAGACCATCGGCTAAACAGCTCCTAGCTTCTCTTTCCAGTCAGGTGGTTTCCAATCAGAGTTAATTACTCCAGTCATTTATTCTAATCACCCTCTTCGTACGGCCGGCAGCACTCTGTCACGGGGTGGCATCGTTTGAAGCCCGTTCGGTTTGAAAGCCACTGCAGGGTACTTGAGGCTCATTAGCGAGGCCTCTCCATGCCTGGCTCTGGATCTGCTCCCTGATTAACTCCCCGCGCCCCCCCGCCGCCCCCTCCCCTCCTCCGCCGCCAATTAACCCTTGCCTCGCCGCTGGCCTTTTGCAAGCGCCCGGCTCCCGCCGGCCCGCCCGCCCCGCCGTCGGAACCGCGTCCTTCTGCACCCCCCAGGGCTGTTCCGTCCCGCTGCGGGACCCGCCGGCCCGGCCTCCGGGAGGCGGAGGGGCCTGGCCCTGGCCCGTAGCTCCTCGCGACCAGGCTGAGCCCGAGCCTGAGCTGCCGTTTGCTTTGGTTTGGTTTATTTCATTGGGTTGGTTTGTTTGGGGGGTGGGTGTTTTGTTGTTGTTGGTTGGTTTGGTTTTGGTTGAGTTTTTGTGTGTGTGTTTTTGTTTGGGGGTTGGGTTTTAATTGTTGTCAGGTTTTTTAGATTTTTTTTTTATTCAGATTTTTTTTTTTTTTGTCTTTCCAAACACTACAAAAAAGTCTGAATGCTATTTGGCCTATACCCCTCATATAAACAAAACAAATCACTAAAAACCAACCAACCAAAACAAACAAACCCCAAAACCACCCACCACAAACAAACAAAAGCATCTTGTTCTCCAAATTAAAAGGTAGAATTGCAAATACAAACTTACCAGACTACTTATAAGTACTGTTTATTTCCCTTCTGCTCTGCCGAGGGGTGACCTTGGGTTGCAGAGATGGGGCTGGGTATCTAAACCACTTGCAGTCACCACTCTGTTGTGTGGTTGTGCTGGGGAGGACCTATGGGGAGCTCCAGCTTTACTGGGCAAGATGAGTTTGTTGCGGTCTGAACAACCCTGACTTTGAGGCAAGGACTTGATAGCGTCCTTGTGCTGATGGTACTCAAGGTAAGAAAACTTGCGTGACAGAGGTATGAGATTTTATCTTTTAAAAATCATCTCTTCACGTTACCCTGGGTCAGACTAAATAGCTATATCTGCATGTTCTTTGAACAGAACCTTGTAGTTTGGTTGGTGCTACTTTAAAACATTGTGTAACACCGTGTCATTTGGGGGGGGGGGGGATGTGATTAGTTTTTTTTAAACTTGTTTTTTCTTCATAAAGGGGAAGTAACATCACAGAATGTTGCTTGTTTGTTTGCCCTGGAGAGAGCAAGAGCTGTGTCTGGGAGCTCAGGCCCTGATTTGAATGGTTATTTGGAAGATAACTGTTAAATCCTGGTTTATTGCAGTAGGTTTTTATTTTATTGCTAAACATTTGGGTTTATTCAGGCTATCATCTATGACCGAAAAAAAAATATATTGTTGATGTAAGGGGAAATTCTACCGTTTTCCAGCGTCTTATTTAACTTGTGATGAGAAAAAATTAATTCATTAAAGTGTTAAGAACGGACCATATGCTTTTTTCAGCATTTAACCTCTGAATGTTAATAGTATTCATCTTCTCCCTCCCCACTAGCACAGTTCATGGCAGACTAATATAAAGGTTATGAAAAGTTTTCTCTCAGCTGGCTACAGAATGTCTGTTGCACTTGGAGGTGTTTACGCCTTGATTTCCTGAGCGTGCTTAATATACCCAATATATCACTTGTCTTTCAGCGTACAGCTGTCATTGGTGGACATTTGAAGCAGTTTAGGTGAAAAAAGGGAATAAAATCCAGAAGAAATTAAACTATCTACAAGAAAACATGAGCAAAACTAGCTGAAACTCAACATGCAATGCATGATGAAATCGGAATAAAAGGAGAGATTTCATCTTTTCTAAGGATGGGCATTTTAAGAAGGAATTTACAAATATAACCCATTTTCAGTTTGATTTCTCTCAAGCGCTTAAACTTGACTCCTAAGAGCATTTTGTTCTGTTACAAGTTCTGGTACTAGCCAGACTATTCCTAGGGAGCAGGAGACAGCCCAGGAGATCTGCTGGGACAAGGTATGACAAACAGTCAAGACTGGAGCAGTGTCCTGCTGAAGCAGGGGACTCTGAAAGTGCTTTTCCAAAGGTTTTGGGTAGGAGGTGAGCCTTTCTGAGCACCAGCTCAGCTGCATCCAGACTTCCTGGTAGCTTACTTAGCAAATATGCAAGAACAAGATGTTAAATGAGAACCTGCTGGATTTGGGTAAGTTTGCAGAGAGCAGTTCATTTTCCAAATAGCATCTTTGACAAATCTGATTTTTTGGTTTGGGTTTTTTTTCAAACGCTGTGGAAACTGATGATGTCCTGGGTGCACAATTTCTCCCTTGCTCCGTCACTGCTAAAGTCAAATCATGATTCCACTGAAATGCCAGCTGTAAGGAGTCTGATGTCCTTGCCGAACATACCTTGTGTTGTCATCCTAAGCAGGCACTCAGAATGTCTTGATAAAAGATCAGGGCTTCACTCTTCAGCATCATCTCAAGAAAGCAAAACCTGTGCTTATCTATGAGTGATAGCCCCTGAGTGGGTTATGGCTTGGTGCCACGTGATGATATAGTGCTGTTTCCTGGGTTTGGAACTGTTGGATTTGTTTAGAACTGGTACCCTAATTGCCTTTGTAAATCTTGTGCTCTGTTCCCCAAAAGCTCTTGAAGGCTTCCTATTCTGGGAATTAGCAGACAAGTCCAGTGACAGGATTGAAATGACTTGTCTGCCTGACTTGCATCTAAACTGTGTTTTAAATTTTAAATTCCTTGACCTCTTGTCCTACCATTTCCTAATCTTAAACAAAATTTTCCAGAATTTTCCCCCTCCCCCCGCCCCGAACTGGCTTCAAAGACAAATTAGATTAGTCTCTACAACTCTTCTAAGATGTTTGCTTGTGCTGTTTGCGGTGAGTTGAAGACCATGTGTTTGCAACCATTTCTGTCTCCTCTTACATGCATACTAATACTTGTTGATCATCAGGGTTCCTGTGAATTGCACATACAGCTGACACATCAAAGCACAGTATAAATGCTGCAAGCTGTTGAAACAGAGTGCAGAAAGAAAGCAACAGTTGACTTTGAGGGCATACAGAGCAAATCAGAAGGAAGAAATGTACGAGCAGTTTGGATGTAAAATACATTTTTAAAATCCCTTGTTTCTCCCAGTTTGCAGTGTATTGTGCTGTCATTAACCAGGCAGTATGTGTAGGCTTCAACTTTAGTTTGAGGGTTAAAAGAGATGGTAGCACCCTGCCTAATCCTTAATATGGAAGCTGCTGTTTCAGGCATAGTTTTGCCTGCGTTCACGTAAACCTCATGTGAGTTCAGTTCGTGTTTCAGACGCTTTCTTCCTGACCCTCCCTGCACTCACTGTTTCACCATATATTAGGTTACAATTGTGCGAGGTGTGTGTTCACTTAGTGTAAGTCAGTGCAAACCCCACCACTGGGTAATGACCATAAAGCATCCCTGAATTTCAGAGCTTGATCTGTTTCTAGCTTCTGTGAAAAAACTTGTTCAGCCTCAAAAGGAAGCAAAGTTGACGTGATTTAAAGTTCTGTAGTGTGCTTTTTGTACCTCTCTTACCAGGAAAGAATCTGTAACATTGAAAGGTGCATCGCTGTTCACTGTGACAAATGCCCTTGCGGAAGCCTGTAATACTCTGACCTTTCAGTTTGGCTTTGGCTAACAGTTGGCAATCAGAAGCAACTGTGACCACGTTGACAAGGCTCAAGGAGATGCCACGCAAAAGTCCCTTGGCTAGAAGAATGCAAGTTAACTGAAGTGTCAGAAGCAGTGTACCTGCATTAGCCTTCAGACAGGAAAGACAGGTTAGCTTGGCAGCACGGGGTGCTAACGCAATTGCACAGCTTCACTGCCAGTTTGGCCAGCTCGACTGGTGCACAACGCTTCCCTGGGAAATGCAGTCATAGCTTGGGGGTTTTGGACATTTGGGGTTTTCGGGTTTTTTTAAAGGCAAAACTTCATTTAAACTAATTCGAGCGAGCCAACTGTCAGCTGTGTGGTTAACAGCCTGTGCTTCCATGGGTAATAGGTTCCAGATCCAGGCTGTCAGTCTTCATGCAAACAAGTGCTGGAGTCACTGGGAGAGGAATTGCTGAATTTCAGGGAGGAAGGAGTTTCCTGCCTCTTTTTGGTGCTGTGTGTGAGGATTTTCAATTTCCATTCGCTGTCTTGGCCTTCAGGATGTTACTGACTCTTCTGGGGGAGAGAATCCTCTAACAATTATAAATGTTCAGCAGACATTTTAAATGAGGATGCAAAATGCAGAGGCAGGGAAGGGAAGGTGCAGAAATCAGGAACACCTCCTGGTGTTATAAATACTTGCTTTCAGCCATATTTGTAGTAATAAATGGTTATGGTCTAACTGGCTGTGGTTAGATTTTCTGTGTGTCTTTGGGGAAGGACAATCGCGAGCCACGTAACGTCCATATGAATAATGACAGCCATTTGTGTGATCCCACAACTGTAATTAATTATGGCTTTTGTATATTATTTCTCATGTCGGGGAATTTAATAAAGACCTCCTGATCATTTTTTTAAATTCCTATTACAATTCTTCTGTATCTTTTCTACCTCTGCCTGAGAAAAAATCGGTTAAGAGAAGGTCATTCTTGGTATGCCTTTTGGAAAGCATCTGTTGGTTTATGGAGCCGGTTGGCTGAGACACGTTTTGCCTGCTGGTTTTTTTTTTTAAGGGGGGGAGTTAGAATTGTCACAACCATGACCGATGGAAGATGTGAACAAGTGAGGTAAGCCAACACAAGAACTAGTAATTCCTTAACTGTCGAGTACCAGCGTACTTGAGGAAAAGGAGGCACCATGTACGTGCACTAGGGGCAGATCAGCCCTTATTCAGCACATGATGTTGTAGCTACACTGCTCTGGGACCCGTGTTGACTTTATTTAACTTGTTTTCAGTTTCTCTAGGCTATAGTGTCATCTTGGGAAGTTTATGTTTTTAAGTCTGTCTCTCCAGATCTTCTGACGGGTAATTTTGGAGATTCTGCAAACCAGGATGCAGGATGCTTTACTTCACCTTTCTAAGTTGTTCTCCTGTCGAGGCCGTGGAATTGCTCGTAAGAGTAAAGATAAACATCTGTGTAAATGTTTTCACGATTTGTACCTAAGGTAGATGTCTAAGTTTTGAAACTTAACAACAAAAATACAACAAGTGGTCTGTTTATACTGTTCTTGGTAAACTGTAGCAATTTGACTGTAAAATATTCCTGTCAAATTTGCAGATTACCATGGATATACGAAGAAAGACCTTTTTTTTTGAGGTTGCCCTTCATGGAAAGAGTAGCTAAGAACATGCCAAGGCCAAGTTTTCATATTCACCTAAATCTTCCTATTCCTGGCACCTAATGATAGACATTTCAGTTGAGATTAAAGCCAAATTTCAAAGGAAATTTAGCTTTCATTTTATAAAATACGTAACAGCTGTCTGGCTTGTCCATTTAAACTACAAAACAACAGTTGTAGACCGAATATAGAAATCGCCAAAAGATGCAAAACTGCTCAACATTTTTAGCTAAGTGTGCTACTAATTCGCTCTTATTTTGGTAATAATTGAATAAATTCAGGCAGGAGTTTGAGTCGCTAGATGGCAAAATATTTTTCTTTGTTTCTGTGCTGCTTATGCAGAATATAACTTGCCACAAAATTCTGTTTCGTTGTTACGCTATTGCACAATTTTTTGCTGGTGTCATTACGCCATACCTTATTTTTAAATACAAAGTAGAGTGAGCAGATGAAGGGAGATTTTCTTCCAGAGACCTCCTATGCCTGAATTTCTCAGATTGTTGGTATCTTTTGTTCTCTGAAAACAATCATCTTCAGTACAGCATCTGAGTTAAATCTCTTTATTAAGATCATAGTTTACAGAGTTCTTTTTCTATTTTATTCTGATACTGCTAACCAAGTAGAGAAATAAGGTCAAATGGTAACTTTTGTTACAAGGGTAATGAAGAATACATTGGCAGTGCACTTCTGGAACACACCAAAGAAAAAAAAATAGCTCTTGTAACATAAGCTCTAAGGTAATTGCTCACTTTCTGAAGTGTTTCATGTTTTTCAGAATACAGTAAATAAAACTGTATGCATTTGCCTGGAATAGTTATTTAACAAGTTAGAAGCCACCAATCATGTGAACAGTTTTGATGTCCGTTGCCTCATGCAGAGCTCAGAGTTTTCTCCTTAGTATGTCTGCAGTCCTTTTACTTCTCCTGTCTTCAAGGCAGGCCTGAGTTCAATATCTTTCTAATAGTTGGATTTTCCTTCCTCAGCTGTCTCCCCATGTGGTCAAATAACGTTGCTGGTGAAAGTGTGTTTAGTGATTTACTTTTAAATACTAGTGGTTCCTGAGAAACCTCAGAAGATAAAGCCAGCACTTCAAGAGTTAATATGTTATTAGGAGGACAGGAAATCTGGCAACTATTGCAGAAACTAGACCTAATGGTGCACACAAACAATTTGTCAGTCTTGGTAAATGTGAATAGCTTTCCGCAAAGTGCCTGCTTTTGCTTTGTTTGAACAGCCTAAACTTTTCCTTTTTGGACTTTAAATCTTAGAAGTGAAATGTGATCCACATATTGAATCAAAATAATTTAATTTGAAACATATTTTGATTGGAACAAGGTTGACATGGAAAGAAACTCTAGAATAAAAAAAAAAAAAAAAAAAGTTGAAAGGACTTCCTATCATATATTTAGCAGGAAAATTTGAAACAGTTCTAATTAGTCTGAAAAAACCAGCCTTCTTCATTGTAACTTACAGAGGTCATATATCAACGTTAAGGCAGCATTACCAACTTGTGTCTGAAAGGCTGCACATGCAAACATAATTCCAGTTTTGGTTTTCTTGCTTTGGGTTGTTTTTTTTTTTTTTTTGCATGTATGTACATGCACACACGTACTTCCAAGACAAAATATGTACTTAGTTTAAAGTAGTTACCTGGTACTTTGTCATGTTTGAGAAGAGTAGTTTTCACATCAGCATTGTTTGTGCTTAAAATGTGTGAAATCTTAATTCATGCTTTTCTGTTCTTATATAAATATTTTTCAAATGGAACATGAAAACAAGCAAACAAAAAAAGAGACTCAATTATTTTAAGTGTTTCAAAGGAAATTCCTTACTTCAAAGAGGTACTAAGATATTTAGCTTATTAAGGGTAATAGGCAATTATATGTACTTGAGATTTATAATTTCTTACTTGCTGATGTAGTATGTTCCTGGGGCTTTGGGGGCTTTTTAATTGGTGAATAGGAAAGATTATTCATGTATGAGGAGCAGTTTTGGTTTCTCATCAAAGTTTCTACTTTCATTTCAACTATAAAAAACTTATTTTTTACAGGCTGTACTTATTTTCTGTCTTTCAAGTAAGAGTTACATACATGTTTTATGTCATGCTTCAAGGTTACTTTGCTTTAATCAGCACAGGGTTAAGGTAAGCAAGTCTGTGGACTATTTCTGAATAGCTTGATTATAAATAAATATCTATGCTGGTGAAAAGTTAATCGTTTCATCTGATTTCAGCACTGGAACATCCCAGACTCGAGCACAGTATATATACATTTTCAATCGACCTCATTTCATATGCTCTATGTCATTACATAATCTAAGCCAGGAAGAAAAGTAGAGGGCACAAGCCAATAGTAGTCACTTTAAAGATAGAAATCTGTATTCCAAGGGTATAATATTGTTTGGGAAAATATCTCGCCATAAATGGTCAGAGTATTTATATCGGATAAATGAAAAATCTTTTCTAAGTTGCTAAGTTTATGTTTTTGTTGTTGCAACCATGTTTTACCAAATCACTGGCGTTGGTATTAGACTGATAATTAGTCTTCATTTGCTATCAGGAAATTGTTGTCTGTTCATTCCTTTCAGGAAAAAAAAAAGAAAAAAGGCAGGAAAAGATGCACATGAAATAATGAATTTCAGAGTTGTTCGTGAAGAAGTAGTTTTGATCTCGTGTGTTTATTGACATCAGGTTGTACATTTGAAAAATATTTCTGAATAAACTAAAATTTCCTTGTAAGATCAAAGCTTCAAATTGTTGATGTCTGAAGTGTTTCTGCCTTGGGAATGGAGATCCGAAAGTTACTAATAGGTGTTTGTGTTTGACATCTGTATACTGTACTTTTTAGCATATCTCAAGTGTTTTAGTCTCTGCCTAATAGATCTCATTAAAGAAACAGATCTCAGCCCCAAGACAGTTTGTCAAAGCTAATATGTGTCCCCGTGGACAGAAGTGACAGTTTGTGTGTGGCTTCACGTGACGGCCTGTTCATGGTCTTGTTTGATCCTTTAACAATTGGGCATTAGGCACTGATTTATTTCACAATAACTCAATAGGATTGAATATTACTGTATTATGCTGGACATTCTAGAGGATTTTCTTGGTTTGCGCCTTTTCCTCGGGGCACACAGTGAATGATATACTCGCTCTGCTGTGGGAGCACTAACAATGGATTGGTTTGCTTTAGGAGCAGCGCGGGAAGGACGTTAGTAGCCCGTCGCTGCCTGCTGTATTTAACTTCAGCCTTAATGAGCACTGCCTGGCCTGGATGCTTAAGTAATTCTAAATGCTTAGTGTTTGATACCCTTGGTTTAGCTTTGCATGAGATAAATGCTAACAGGAACGTTGCTGGGTTGTTTTTTTTTTTTAAGAAACCTCTTTTTAAAAAATAGGTAGTATTTAAAAATAGATTGAGTATTTAAAAAACAGATTGGAACTTTTCACTTCTCGGTTTTTTTTTTTAATTTTAATTTTGTTTAAGGAATACCCATATTAAATAGTATGTACCAGCATGGCTGTAAAGTGCATCACACGTACTGCTACTTTGTGTTGTTTCCCTTGAATGTCTGCTTTATTTTATAATCATTATATAGACAGTTAACTATTGTTTCCCCATCGATTGTGTCATAGCATAAGCACTTGTCTCCAAGCAAGAGCTTAACTGTGAACCTGAACCGACAGGCAGCTCATTTAGCCTTTGAATTTGTGTGCTACGTTGCGTCTGTCCTTCAGGGTCCTGAGTCTTGATGTTGACTGCAGGCAGTTTTTGTTTAACGTTTGTATTTGTGATTTGGCAAATAAGAAAGATTTTACATGGCCTAATGTGGGGGGGGGGGGGAATGAAAATTACCTTCTTTTGAATCTGTATGAATTGCAAGTGTAAAATGATTTTAAACTTCAAAAAGAAAAGCAAATTCAGGATGGCTCCCAACCATTCCATGAAAAGACAATGAATGTGGTTTAGTTTTGTTTTGGTTTAAGATAAAGTCATATTTATGTATCTGTTAACCTGAGGAGATTGCAGAGTGATACTCCTTCAGTTAGCCACGTCCAAATGCTTTTGCAAAGGGTTCTGTGACCCTTTACAGTTCTGGCTTGTGAGGAAAAGGAAAATATGAACAACCTCTGCACATAGAAATGTCTGTATATATGTTATAGATAACATCACAAGTTCTTAACTGTATTTTTCCTGGCATTAAATAATTACAGTGATAGCAATAAGTATATTCTAGGGTTAAATATTTTTAGCAGGATAGCAAGAAAATTAATTCCTATTGTTGTCATTTGCTGAGCCCTGTAGAATTTTATTGTTTCACATTGTAGTATTATGGACACTCATGAGACTCCTGACTGGTTTTATCTTATTAAACAATTTTGAAATCATTAATTTTTAATTGACCTGCTTGTGGTTTTTTACAGTTTTAATTGTGTGTCTGTGTCTAAATGTTGGGGTTGGTTCTTTTTCTTTTTCTCCGTTTTTTCCTCTCTTTTTTCCCCTTTTTTCTTTTTCTCTGTTTTTTCTCCTTTTTTCTTTTTCTCTTTCTTTTTTTTTCCCTGTTCCCTGTTCCTTTTTCCCTTTTCCCTTTTCCCCCTTCCCTTTTCCCCCTTCCCTTTTCCC
>JANVCC010000062.1:15641460-15674449 GCA_025345505.1 Todiramphus chloris collaris
CCCCCCTTCCCTTTTCCCCCCTTCTCTTTTCTTTTTCTTTCATTTTCAAAGAAAACATCCTATCTAAGCATGTATGTTGTAAGGTATTTCCATACAACCATTCCAATAGGTACTATACTGTGTGGTAATTCATTTTAAAGAAAGCTTTCAGCAATTCAGTAGCTGGGAATCCTAATAAAAATAATAATAATTAAAAAAAATGATATAATGTCAAAGATACGTACAGGCCTTTTCTTGATTGAAAGTTCTAATTAAGTGAATCGAGGAAAATTAACTGAAATTAGCTGTCAGAAAGTCACATTTAAATGAGTGATGATCTAGTATGGCAGTAAACATTTAAATGATATAAATTGCCATTTAAGTGTATGGTTTAATGTTTGTCATGCATTAATATGACATGAGACTGCAGTGACAATCAAGCAGCTTGCTCTAATTTGAACATATTTAGGGCTTTTGTGTGGATTGCACCACACAAATTAAGACAATTGCTGGTTTTATGTGTCAATTTAAATGTTGTTTTCAGGCATCGGTTAATGAAACAAACCCATCATTTTCGTGTGCAAATTGCAGAGTGATTTCCTTGGTTTTCAGATTAATTTGAACTTCCCCCACTCAAAATTAGGAATTTCCTTTACAAGGAAAATGTCATTCCTTCCTCTAGCTAAAGAGAGCATCAGACTTTGTTACCTTGTTCCATTTGCTCGTTCAAATAAGGAATGTAGTGAATCCCCTGTATAAACCAGACAAAGCAAATCCTGATAGTCATTTAATCTAGATGAATTAACTCTTTAGACGACAGGGATTTTTAAGTGATCTTGTATTTGTGCTCTAAGGCCCTTATGGAGAGATGCATTATTGTTTGGATGCTTTTGTCTGGAGGTTTGGGTGGTAACTTGGTAACATCTTCAGAAAAGTGGCTTCACTTCATACAGTACTGCTCCTGTATAGGTTTGTGTAAGAGCTGGATACAAGAAATGGGTAAATGTAAGAGCAAGTTGATACTCCAGGATGTTAAGTAATTTGTACCCTAACATCCCAAGCTAGTTCTGTTTCCCCAAGTCTATCAATCTTCTCTCTGCCTGTCAGAATCAGATTATCATGCTGTTATTATTCACTATGCACATCACACAGAAGAGCACAATTTCATCCTGAGCGTTCATCAGAACGTAACCCAGCTGTCCCAAATGCTTTCCACTTACTGCTTTTTCTTTTTTTTTTTTTTTTTCTTACTCCCACTGTTACAGTTTAAAAAGTAAAGTCTTCTGGTCAGTGGGGAGTAGGGCGTGAGACTCTGTCATCCATCACAGGGCCCACCTTTGATTCTGGACAGAATGGCTGAAATACCATTCTCTATTCTTAGACTTACTAAAATAATTCTGTACGCTATTCAAAAAATGCTTCTCCTACTGCTAAGTGATGACTCTCTGGCAAACTCAAGTTTGTGTATTTGTGTGTGGTTTTTTTTTTACAGGCATTAGAAAGTGAGTTTGTTTCCTGCCAGCTTCACCAGTGGATCGATCTGATTTTTGGCTACAAACAGCAAGGACCAGAGGCTGTTAGGTCCCTGAATGTATTCTACTATTTGACTTACGAAGGAGCTGTTAATTTAAGTTCGATAACGGATCCCGTATTGAGAGAGGTAAGTTTGTATTTTAAATACAGGAATGGAAAATCCTTATTAACCGCTGCAGTGTTGAGAGTGTAAAGACTCCACACTGCTGGAAGCTACCAGCAAATGTTCAAGTCTTTGTGTTCTCTGTGGTTTGGCTACGGGCCAGTCAAATGCAAGGTGCCTGAACCAGTCCTCACAGCCTGCAAAATGAAGAGAACAAGCCTGCAAGTTGTGGTGAAACTCTGTGCACCTGGATTCAGCACAGCCTGGGTGCCTGGATAAACACAAATGTCTGAGGGTTGCCTCGGTTGCTGACGGCAGTCATTTTGTTCACTAATACTGGGTCTTAATGGCAGAAGACAGTGAGCAACCTTGACTTGCCTTGCACTTTGGAATTTACTTTTACAGTGTTAACAATTCTCTTTTAACTCAACCTTGCAAATGTAATACACACCAAACACCCTAGTTTTCTAGCTTCTTTTCTATTATTATTTTTCCTTGGCTTGATATCAAATTAATAATAACTTGTCTTTTGTTTTTCATATGCAAAAGTAAATATTTAAACACTGGATGATCAGCAGCCTCCCTCAGACTCAGCACCATCTGCTAAAGTACCCCTTAGGATAACAGGGGTTTAAGGACTCCTCCCTTTAAACAGCTGTTTAAAAAAAATATGAAAAAATGGCTGGAGTGGAGGATTAAAACAGGGTTTTGGTTGGTTTTACATCCTCTGTTCAGGCAGTACATTGGCATTGAGTATACCTGCAAGTATATTAATTACAGAACAACTGTAACTGATACTTTGTTATAAAATACTCCGAGTCCCTGAGAATAAAGTAAAATGAACGCATCCAACAATTTTATTTAAAAGGATGGCTAAATATATACCAACAGGGTATATATGTATGAACTAAAGGAAGACATTTCTGCTTATGAATATTAGTCTTGAGATTCACCGTAGAATTTTAGGCTAATCCTAACTGAAGTACTGAATTGCTTATTGAAAGAAGGTCTGAGAAGTAAGCAATGATTATTTTAAATAGTACTATTTTCTTTACATACTGTCCATCTGACTGCTTGGGGCACCTTGACAGCCTCTGTAGAGAAAGTCCCATCACAGCAACTCTGTGGGTTGTACCTGGGTGCAGTGGAAAGGTTTGGGGGGGGTTCAGGGCATGTAGGGGTACAAAAGGACTGGCTTAAGTACCCGGAGTGGTGGCTGGATGTCATCATTATGTGGCTTTCCAACAGTCTGCAGGCTGCATCTTGGTCTGCTTTGAGCTGAAATATAGAAGTTGCACATAAATACATGTAGTTGAGCCAAGAAAAGAGATACTGGAACACCTGGCTCCTAGGAAAAAATGTCATAATCTTGGTTTGAAACACTCACTGACCCAAAGGTACCAGACATGCACCCTGTGATGTTTTCATTTCACTGGTAACATTTGTCCACTGTACACTGACAAGGAGATATTCCTACCTTATAAGAGTATTTCTTGAAGTGCTAGGTTTAAGTGTGAGCTGAAAAATAGACTGGGCATTGTGTGTAATTCGTTCTTAATTTTGGTATTAAATGAACCGTCATTGAACCATTCTTTATGAAGCTAATAATTGAAGTAGTATTAATCAGAATAGCATCTGCCACCCATAATTTTTATGCAGTTTTCGATTTTTCAGGAACAGTTCTATTACCAGTTTAACTGTGATCTGTTCTAGTTGTGTTGTAAGCTTGAAAAAAAGTAGTTTAGGAGCAGGCAAGTTACAAATCTGTCTGCAAGTGTGGACCATCTCAGTTAGAGAGACGTTCACTTTGTCCTTCTATAAATATATGAATATATTTTGTTACCAAATTGTTCCAATTTGTCATGTTTTTACTGTATTTCCTGACAACGTTTCTTATTTTTGAGTTGTTCTATGCTGCCTGAACCGAGTGGCATAGAAAAATGGTAACAGGAGAGGGAGAATAGCAGTGTCGTTGAGTTCATAATAATGGAGTAGCTTAGCAGCAGATGAATTTTGAAACACTACTGATGGTGTCAAAAATACACTCTGATGAATGCAGAGTGAGTGGTGTCCTGTAGCACTGCCCTTCTGAGTTACTTGAAGATGGGTCCAATGGAATATTTTCTATTTAGTATTTTTAAGCAGGTGCCTAAAATAATAGAAAGATTCCTCTTTAGTTAGGTATCCCTTGCTATTTACATAGGTTTTGTAAAGCATGGTTTTGTATTATTTAAATGTGTTTATGCCATTTGAAATGGTACATATGGTCAGCTCTGATACCTCACTGACCGTGCAGAGATTTCATGACTGTCATCACCAATGGTGAGTTACACTGGCTTTACTTATGAGCAGAGATGAAAGTAATAAAAAATCTGTTTGTGTGTATATCTATGTGCATAATCATTCTATATCTATGTGCTAAATGAATTTATCATGCACCTTTGACAGCCTCACCTTCTTCCTGCTTACTAATCCATCTCCCTGAGGACCTGTGCTAACGTTCTGTACTGCCAAGCCGCTTCAATCAGCATTTATTTTTCTCCTTCAGTCAGCTTGCGAGAAAATATTACTACTTTTTTCCACCAAATTCCTGGTTAGAGGCTAAATGAGCATGTGATCTGGACAATTAACAGTATTTTTAGGCAGGCACAACACCTCAGATTGACTATCTATTGGGCATCTATCAAACCAGAAATATTACTGTGGATTTCTTGCTTTCAAAAAGGATGCTTTTGGCATTCACCTCTTGATAAGGTTCAAGGTTTGGGTATTTAAATCTTGACAGTTGCAGCAGAAAATACATTTTTATTTCAAACCTAAACCAAGGAGAAGCTTGTGTACACTCTGAGAGTCACAAGTCACTGGGGCTTTGAGGTATCATACAGTGGCAATAGCAGCTGCTTCAACTGTGGTCATTTCCCCGTGTAGCTGCTCTGTGCTGAGCCTGAACCGCAGGAGTACTGTGATGCCTGTGATGCATATGTTTCTGAAGTATCTCCACAGATATCTGTATGGATATCGGTGACCTAACTCATCAGGAGAGGCCACACACAGAATAATAGTGGAAGAAACCGAGGAGTGGAGGAGTTTAGGTTAATGCAGCATTTCCTTAGGTCTCCTAAATGGCTCCAACTGGCACCTTTATTTTTATAGGCAGTCAGGTTATATATATTACAAGAAGGAAGCACTCGTCTAGGAAGGAAAACTACTTGATTAAAACCATATTCCACCTTTCTTTTTTTTAAACTGAAAAAGTAGAACTTTTACATCCTCTCGTACTGCTGTGAACAATTTTTTCCTGCCATTCTTTCTGCCTATGGGAATAAAGAAAGTAAAGTATTTTGAAAGGATCTGACTGCTATAATAGAAAATTTTAAACTAAAATGCAAACCATGGGCCACATGCTACCTTTTGGCAGATAAACCCTGGGGAGTGCAAAGCTTGCATAATTCAGAGGCAAGTCTCAGGGGGTGAGGAGTAGATCAAGAGAGAGGGGTTTGAGTCACGGCCAGGGGGGAAGGGAGCTGCACCCAGGAGAAGCAAGGCAAGAGATCCAGTACATCTGCTGGCATATCTGTGCACTACTTGTCCCTGCAGAGACCATTCCTTCCTCCTCCTCTTTTTCCCTTGGGCCATTTTAGGGGCATTGTCATTGGCTCTGACCCTTGTACTTGTGCATCTTGCTGAAGGAGGTTACAGCTACAGAGGAAAGTTGCTCTTCAGTTGAAAAGTAGTAAATATAACTTTGTCTGGAAAATCCAGTGTTTGGTATGCTATATGATTACCTTCTGTTGACTCATTCTTGAACACCGTGTTTTGATTGGTGGAACTCTCCATCTCAGGATCTGCCAGGTATTTGTTGCCTGTATGGAAGAGGCAAGGAGTCACAGTAGCATAGATAAATGTCATCCAACTGTTCTGGAAAGAATTCTCAGCACCTTCTTATCACAAATTCTGCTCTTCCTTTCGTGGCAATCGCTGTCCAAGAATGAAAAAAAAAAAAAAAAAAAAGAAGAAGAAAAGAAGTAGAATTAGATCTAAGCCATTCTGACGAGCAAATGATTATGAAGTGAAGCACAATGCATGGAAAATAATTTGTATCTTGGACTGCTTTGTGAGTAATCTATTAGTGTCTTGGTCAGAAGAATAGAAATTCCTGTTCTCTCTAGTGTAGTGTAATAATGGATGATCATGAATCTGGGCTGCACTCGGAGTTCCCAGTTAAAAGTCCAGGTCTTCACTGGCCGCCCTGTGTAGCTGGCATAAACACCAGGTAAGTGTGAAGAAAGGAGATGAATTTAACATCAGGAAGGCAAAATATTACTTGGAGAATGCATCATTGATATGCTACAGGAAGCCCTGAACTTCAGAAAGCATGCTAAATTTTGTATCATTCTTCTCAGAAAACACCTAACCGTACTCTTAAAGTAATTTTTAAAATATCATCTGGTGTGATCTTTGTAGTAGACAGAAATTAAGGAAGACAAATAAATCTAAAATTAGCAATAATGGTTTGGAAAAAAAACCAAGAATTCAAGTCCCATCCAATTAATACCCCACATACTTTCACTATGTGATTTGCTCAGAACCTTAGATGATTCCGTTGCTTTCTACCTCTTCCTTTGAAGAGAAGGTGCCTGTTTGTTCCATGAAGGTAGTCTGTTTACCATGAGGAAACACAACTTTCTCCATTCGATCGACACCTTTCTTTCCACCGTTAATATTTTATTTCCATGTGAACTGAGGAGTTTCAAAACTTGTGAAGAATCAGCTTGGATGTAGCATTTGGTATGCTATTTGAATGTGCCACTTCTGATTATACAAGGGAAGGAAATAATTCTTTTATTTTCAGTTTTAACATGTATGGGATAAATTATTTTATAGATAATAGCTTTCAAATGTTGCCCGAGATTAATATCTTTGGGTAAGTTTTATGCATCTTAGACCTATCTCTTCTGAGTCTGATTTTATTTTTAAATATTTACAGTTCGAGAGACTTCTGTGCTTTCCAGAAGAAGTTACAAGGATGTTTAGTTTACATGACCCCGGTTTCATGACAGCAGTAGCAGATCTGATATCTTATCCCAGAGAAAGCATTTTTGGCCTCTCTTTTAGCTGTGTTCGTGGTGGGAGTTAATAGCATATTTCAGCTCTAACTCAGCTGGAGAACTCTGAGAGCAGTGAATCTTTCACAGAGTATAAACACGGTTTGTATTTATAGCATAGTTAACATTTACTAAATACTTGAGAAAACGATCAGTCTGTTTTTAGCAGGTTGGGCAACAGCCTTTGTTGTGGCTGCGATGAGTTTGAGAAAGTAGGATAAAGTGATTATAAAATACTGTCACAGAGCAGTAAATTTACATGTGCTGAATTCAGTAAGTAACAAATTCATGCAGGCAAAATTCAAAGCACTGGAAACAATCTTTGAATCATCTCTGGCCAGGCGTGTGTTGCACAGATGGCACGCTTGGAATTGTACAGCCCAGGAGCAGTGTGAAAAGCTGCATGTGAAGAATTGCTTTAGTTTTAATTGCAGATCTATACCAAAATACCATTACACGGAACCAGAATTAAGTAGTATAATTGAGGGGAGCTTACTGATTTCATAGCTAAGGAGAGATGGAGTTGTCAGATGCAGCCAAACTGGTAGCCTGGTCTTTTCCTGTGCAGATACGCAGAGCAGGATTGCATGGTGAAGAGAGGGCTTCTGATGCTGGGGTGGGTGGGTGGGCAGGTACCACTGTTGCATGCAATCAGCTTGTCCAGGCATTCAGGACTCTCCCACGAAGACATGAGTATTTTCTTCTGGTAAAAGGAGCATTAAAATAACAGGAGCTCCAATTCCTGACACCAGTTCATATCATTTACCTATTAATTCTCACATCTCTGCTCCCACGTGACCTGTCTGTGGTGTTGGAGTAAACAGGCAAAATGGGCATAAGCGCGTGTTTACTGTGATATCTTTGATTCCATTCAGCCCAGTGTTTGACGTGGCAAATGGGGATTTATTGCCCTTTGTCTTAACTTACGTATTTACTACAGCGCTTAGAAATGGCCAACAGAAGACTGTCTGGCTATGTTTCAATCCAAAGCCATCTCTGACCAAGATGTTCTCTTTTGCCCTTACAGGTTCTAATTTTATCTGGTGCTCCTGCTTTTCTATCCAGCAGGAAAAAGAGTGATATTTTAGAGTTAATTAAAGTCGGACCGAGATGCCTGATGTATAAGCAATAAGAATCAAACAACTGTTTTGCCTTAAAGTAGTAAAGCTTTTTGGAAGGAGGAAATTCATGTAAATTAGTTCTTCAGCTCAGAGTGCTTTTTTTCTCAGCCCCTGATTGAAATTCAAAGGCTAGAAATTTTCAGTGCAGTCAGTTCCCTCACCTCTTCTTGCTTGACCTGTCTTGTGGATCTAACAGAGTCAGGAGGCCTTGAGACCCCCTGGGCTCTTTACTTTTTCATTCGTGCCTGGCTGGGCAGTCTTAGATAACTGACATATTTGTTGGCCAGTATTAAATAAGAAAGAGTAATCAAAAGGTAAACAAGGGATAGGAAAAATAGTGATGTTCACAATCCTTCAAAAATAACTTTTTTGAATAGAAAGTATTTCTGGTTGTGAAGTTTTTTTTTTCCCTCTTCCACGTGTGGAAAGGATGAGATGTACCGGTGTATAACAGCTGCCGTTATCACACAGCAAGGCATTTAGCCTTGAATCAAACATGGAAGTGAAAAGGCTACCAAAATTTCATTCTTTTTTTGTGTCATCAGTATGCTTCGATTATTTGCAGGCTCTTTATGCAGTCCAAACAATATCTCTTTCACTGTAATTGGGAAACTAAAAAAGTGGTGTTTGGAGTGTTTTCATTATATTTGCTCATGGCAGGCTAGAGTGTCTAGTTCATCAGTGCTCCCCCTGTATCTGCAGACACAGTATTGTATTTACTTATCAAACTGTATTTTATTGGTGGTGTGTGAACAATAGCTGCTTCTGGAGTGAGAAAGTGTGCAGTTGTGCCAAAGGTGCTTTTCCTCAAGCAGTGTTTCAAATTCAAGTCTCTGTTAAATGTTACATTTTATTAAATGGTAACAAAAAGTTCATTGATTGCAGTAGAAGATTCTGTGACAATGTTGTACCTCTGCTTTGAAAACAGCTGGTTTCATCTTGCAGGTAGTTGTTATGACTTGGTTTAAATAAATGCATTTCTTAGCTTAGCAGAGGGGTTATTTGTTTCTTCATCAGTTGTTACAGATTCTGAAAGGTGATCACACAAGACAGTTTTAAGACCACTCAACACTGGATTTTTACATCAGTGTATTGACCTCCTTCACAGAGAAGTGTGTTTTATTTAATAGAGATGCCATAAAAGGTGCAGAAATTCCATGGAATACTAACAGATTGGAACAAACTGCTTTTTTCCAGAGGAAAAAGTTTTGTATCAGAAAATTTGGAGTCTGCCAAGTAGCAAGCAGACTGTGAAGGTAGAAGTTATAAAGATTACATTTAGCTCTTTAGAGGAGTGAATGAATAAGGCCAGAAACTGGTGAAGTTTCAAGGTATTGCATATGGCAATGCCACTGCATTCTATGTGGTATTTATTGATTTTAAATGAAAGCAATGAGTTGCTCTCTTGAAATCTTCAGCTGCCGTAGTGAAGAGAAGTAACCTGGGGTTTGGTGCTCGAATAAAACAGAGACTGTTACATTTTACAAAGCTAGTCCCAGAGCTGCTTAGGGTTCTGCTTGTACTGAATCCAGTTTTATTTGTGTGTCTTTAAATTCATCTTAACTTTCTTTTTAGACTCTTTCCCCTTTTTATTTTGTCAGTCTCTTTGAAGTACTGCCAGACCTGTTTTTCTAGTTCTAGTTTTTTTATCTGCTTTCCAGTAGCCAAAGATTTAGGTGTTTTGAATGAGCACATCAGTGCTCCAAACAGAGATACTGTTTGAAATTATCCATGAACCCGGTGCCTCTGAACATTATTGAGTGACATTTGTTTCTGTTGGTTGTGTCTGCTCTGACTAACTGGTTTCTTTCAGATTGGCAGCTGGGATTACGCTGCAGTAGACGGACAGCCGCATGAGCTGGAGATTGCAGCCAGGCCGGGCTATGCCTCTCTTTAATATGCCTGGAATGTATATATTCAGATTGCAGCAACTTGCCTGGCCCTGGGGGAGATCTATTTGTATTCTCACAAACTGTGATTACTTCCTGTTCTACTTTAATGACTGCCATGTAATTGTCGCACTGATTTGTCTGGCAGAAAGGCTTCATTTTCCTTTATTCTCACAGAAAATGTCTCAATGTAGTTTAAGAACTGGGTTAGTGGTTTTGTTTATAAAGTCGTGGTGGAAGGTATCCTACACCATACCCCCTTCTACGCTTTCCTGTGACGCGAACAGAAGAAAGTATTATTCGTATGTTGAATCTCAAATAGCTTTGAGAAAAAACCAACCCTGTGGAGGGTAACAGCCCCCTCACCCCCTGGGGATCTCTAGCAGTTTGCATTTCATAAATAACAAGTGGTTAGACTGGTAACCAACTTCCGAGCAGACACCTATGGTATTTTGAGCAGACAGAAGGAACTGCAATTAGGGGAAAAAAAAGAAAAAAATAAGAAAAACAGAATTATACAAAAGATGTGTTTCTTGCAAGGAAGCTACAAGGAAGGAAGGGAAGAAAACCACAAACCTATGCATCATTTCTATTTGATGGCTTTCGTTTCTACATTTTGGTGTTGTTTTCTGGTGTAATGAAGCATGTTCGGGTTTGTTACTTACACCCCTAATGCACTGCAGCACACAAAGGTTGTGCTTTTTACTTCACACCCACTTGCCAGGGTACCCTACTAACGTCCCCCTCTGCAGATTGTTGGCAGGATTTCTGCCCACGCTTCAGCTCTGAAGCCATAGCCTGTGTTACTCGGCTTGAAGCAGTAACTGCATTAGTGGGCTGCAACGGGCAGTTCTTACACTCCGCTTGGTTAGCAGAGGGTGGATCACAAACGTTTTTCAGGCATGTTTAATGATACCTAGAGAACAGTGTGTAACTCTGGATCTCGCAGTAGCTTGTCTTTTTTAGCCTTTCTTCCCTCCTTGCCCCCTTCTCTCCCCTGCTATTTCTTAGGTTTCGAAGCTGGCGTGGGCAGTTTCCTTCAAACCAGTGCATTGAGTGAGTAGCGCAGTGAGAAAACAACAAACTGAAGTGATGCAGTGTAAAAGGGTTGGTTTGTGAAGCTGAAAGAAGAGAGAGATTTTTATGGTTTGGCATGAAGAAATGAAGCTGCTTGTTTTATTTTTAAAACAGCGGATGGCAGCATGTGAATTGATGGCGTTAGCATTTGAACGCTGTATTTTTCCCCTGGGTCAAGTGTAGTGCAGTACCCCCCGGGCAGGTGGACAGGCAGCAAGTATATGCACGGCCTGCTTCAGAAAAGCATTCTGCCCATTTGTCATAACCTTGATCTAATGGGGTTTGTTAGGAGACAAAGGGAGATGGTATGACAAAGAGCTTCTCTTCGCTCATCTTTAGCCTTTTTTCAGCAATTTGATCTAACAGTTATGATTCACGCTTCTTCTCTGGCTGGTGTTATCTGTGTCTCTGGAGTCCATGAGGAATTTAACTAAGAATCTTACTGTAGGACTGGAAGTGACTGTCTGGTCAGAAGAGGTTTTCTGATCACTTGTTATTAGGGTTTGATTTTAATCACCATCCCATGGGGAAAGGAGCTGGTCGGCTGTCCGTTAAGCTATTCGGCTTCGCTGTCTGAGGAGAAACCTGTCAAATATTCTGTATTTGCTGGTGCTGGAAAGCAACATCTGGGAGGAAGGAAAGGAAAAGCAAGTACTTATAATTGCATATTGCTGAAGCCAATAGAAATCATTGAGGAACATGTGTGTAAACCTTTTTGAATATCAAAAAGTGAGGTAGGAGTGGCGGAGAGCCAAAGTAATTATTTTTGCAAGGGCTGTTATTTTCTGGACGTAAATACTGGGTAGAAAGATGGAGGGCAAACTCAAAACATTTTGTCCTGAATACATACACTGAAGGAACACGTATTATAATGCATGATGCTACTTCACCTGGGCTTTCAGATGTTTGGCAATCAAATCTTAGAGATTTGAGAAGTAACTGGAAATACTTGGGTGTAGATCTGCAGAGGCACGTTGACTGAAAAGTGGCCTTTTTGTAGCTCTGCAAAGGCATGTTGACTGAAAGTGACTTTTTTGGTAGCAAATTGTTGTGCATTTTAACACGGGCGCACTGTGCTCTTAGGCTCGTCGGACAGTTTGGTGTTTTGTGTCTGAGCAGGTATGATGAAAGCAACTCTGAGACTCTAAGGGTCTTTAAATCTAGAGTTAAATGGAGTATGTCTTGCCTTTTAAGTATATGGGCCTTCATTTTAGGATTCAAGTTCAAAACTGGAGATCATTTCGTTCTTTCTCTGTGACACTCACTGCAGTTCCCCCTCCACCCGCCCTCCCTCATATTTAATTTTATAGTTCTTTCAGACATAAACATGGAAAAAAAAGCAATTTTGACTTAGTTTCTGAGTGTTGCTGCAAAGAAAAGTAACAAACATCTGTTTTTACCTTAACTGCATCCATATGTTCAACCTCCCCATCACCCTCCTCCTTCCCCAAAAATTTACAGCCGTATTCGGTGGGTACTACATGCTGTTGAATTAACTTTCTTCACAGTTAGATTAGAGGGTAAGTTCAGAGACCAAAAATATCCATACCCAGCAGTGGCCAAAAGCTACATTATAGCTAAGCCAAGTTTTCAAGTTTTTCACTCTTCCTTTTTTTATTTACTTCCCTATTCCCCTTCACACCCCCCACGAAAAGAGGAGATGATCCAGGAGATTGGTTATTGTCATAACCAGATAAATGTTAATTTGGGAAATCAGCTTCTGACTTTCCCAATCATAAATTATTCAGCATTTGAAATATGAAATGTATCCTATAAGGGCATGATTTGAGATGGATGCATGCCGTGTGAATTGCTGTACCTTGTTTCATTTTATTACTACTTCTTGTAGCATCTGGAACAATTCTGACCCTACCAAACTTGGTTTTGTAGAGGATTAACAGGAAAAAGGATATTTTACTGAGATATTTGAGAAACAGTGAAACAAAATGTTGAATGATACTGTCTTTTACTTGGTGGTATGCAGCATGCTTTCAGAGATCAGAGTTTGTGGAACTAAAGATATCTTTCAAGCAAAGGTTATTCCTTTCCAGTTAAATCGTTCCTTTAACAGATGTGAAGCTGGTTGTGCAGCTTCCCCAAATATATCTGCCTACAATCATCTACATGGCTGTATGCTCCAGAGGGATTCAGCAGTGGGAGAGCACGTGTCCTTCCTCTGCTGTGAGAAGAAGCTTGTCTATCTCCTAGTAATACCAACTACTGCTGGTAATACAGTTTCCAAGGAAATAAAGTTAGAGGCTGGCTTTTATTTGTTTGAAAGTGAGTCGATAACTTTTTGACTGCTGGTCATTTTACTGTATATTCACAAGTAAGTGGCAAGTTGTTTTCTTCAAAGGAGATATTAATTATCTCTCTGAGGAGAAGATTCCCTGCTGCTAGCTGATTTTCTTTGACAGGTTGAACAAAAGTCTGAGTGACATCTGGTGGCTAACATTCCCTGTATTTCTCTTGCTATTGTTATGTAAATGGAGAGGATGGGGGTTGATTCTAGCTTCACCATCACATGTTTCTGCTGACAGAGGGAGGTCATCTTGCATCCTTCTGTATGTGATCCTTCTGACTGAGACATCATCAGAACATGGAGCTGACATCTGGATTGACTTTGACTACAATCTGGGAAAAGGATGGAATCATTTGGTGTTGCTAGTGCACTCTTTTGGTCATAATTAAGAAATGTTGAAGCTAAATATAGAAATCTTTGCAGTTTTTTCCTGGTAATTAGAAGGAATGCAAAAGTTTTTCATGCTGAGGTCTAGCCACTATGTCTAGACGTAATTGTCCAAGTGTTGTTGCCTTTACCTAACAGTTTTTCAGATTGCTTTTGGATCTCTGAAGATGTCAGCAAAGAGGACATACAGATGCCAATAGCTGTGCCTTTAGGTACAGTTTTGGTGTTTTGTGAAACCTTGTTAGCCGTGGCAGGACATGATCTGAATGTAGGCTTCTCCCAGTTCTGTTGGCTAAAAGGGAAAGGTTGTGTTAGGGGGCTTTTGTAATCCTGGAAATGTAGGCTCTGGTATTTTTTTCGATGGACTGAATGGAACCTATAATGAGTGCAAAAGACATGTTTGTGCCAGATCATAAACATGGATGTAGAAACTGTCTGTTTAGGGATGAAAATGGAGAATTTGTGGTCCTCGAAGGCAGGCTATGGCAAAATCACTGTCCCACTGGTCAGCATTTTCACCACCTCTGACAGAACACTATGTGAAAACAGGCAGTGACTATCTACGTGCAGGCTGAGTAGAATATTTTATACTTATTTCTAATATCCCAGAGGGATTCTTTTCTTCACTGAGGGTGGGTGGGAGACAAATAGCTGTGCTGCTGTTGTGTGGTCTAGGAGTGCCTGATGCTGATGAGCATCACGTGAGTAAGCAGTAGAATCATAACTGTGTCTTTTCCAGTTTTTATGTTACTGGAAGGTGGTGAGTTCATCTGAGATCTGGACTGTGGAAAATAGCATTCTGACTGCTGGTATTTCACTGATTAAAGCAATTATGACATCTGATTTTTGTTCTACATCAGTTTAGGCTCTCGTTATGAAACACCCTGCATCAATACGTGGCTATCTTTTGTTTAATTTTCCCTTTCTTAGTGCTGGGACTGTGTAAGAGAGAGGCAACATTGGGAATTAAAAGACCTGCCAGATTTTATGGATAACACAAATTTCGGACTCCCTTTAAAGGCTGAACGTGGACTGTTTGGAAATGGAAGTTTCTGTATTGATCATAAGTCAATACACAAGGATGATAGCAAATCTGAAGCTTATTATTTCCTCATTTTCTCTATTCTGTTTCCAACTTGAAATGCATGTGAGTTGTGCTTCAAGTAATTTTGAATAATATATTGGGTTTATATTTTATAGAAAATAAATAGTAGATCCTATAGACTGTAGATTTGCCCTGAAGATTTAAACAAGCACAAAATAACTGATATCCAGGACTGTCTGCATTCTGCTTCCTCTATATTGTTCTGGTTCTATCCTCAATTCGAAGCAGAATTCCCATTTGCTAGTAAAAGTATTCCACTCAGTCTGCAAGTAAATGTAGGTAAATGTTTTTAATCTGGATTTTTTTGACACTAACAGCTCTTTATTGAGAGGCTGGTACTGTTGACCAGTGTGCTCTTGCTTTGTTAATGCCTAACCTCTTAAGGGACCCAGATCTGATATCACTGTTCCTCAGAAAGTATTCATTGAATCACAGTGTCAGTATGTCAGATTTCAGCCAGCTTCTTGATAAACTTATTCACCAGTTCTTTGAAGATGAAGGTACTTCCTAGAGTGGCAAAGAATGTTAGAATCTGTCCATAGAGTAATTGCAACTCCTGCTCGGGTGAATTCAGGTGTTTCAAAGGCCCTGCCAAACGTGATGAGGTCGAGTGTTTTGGATGACACGTTTCCTGTCAGAGGATGATTCTTTTTGATGATCCAAAGGCCTCAGGTGCATTCTGCTTTTGGTTTTGTTATTTCTGTTCACGCAAGGAAAACCTCGCGTGTCCTAGTAATAGTCTTTATTATTGTCTAAAAGTAGTTGTTCGCAAGAATAAGATCAGCATAAGTGTCTCAAAATTGTCATGGGTGGCTAAAATAGAAGAGGAAATAAAAGCGTAAGGAGCCTCAAGGTACGCTGAACTACGAGAAAGAAAAAATCTCAGAGAGAAAAGCCTGATGTTCTCATAGCTAAAAAGTGTCTAGTGGTTTTGAGTTTTACCATTCAAGCATCCCATTTGCAACACTCTTTTGAAGGGCCTGATTTTATGGACTTCTTTTGAAGTGGGTCTTGCTAATGCCTCACCTTAGGTACCTGGCATCGCTAGACACTGTGGCTCAAGGCACCATGCAACAGGGAAACTCAAGTGGTGGCCCACGTGCCATCTGCTAGCCCATGGCAAATGCAAGCTCATTTCTACTTAGTTTAGCTCACAGAGAAAGAGATTTCATCTAAGCTGAATGACTAAAGATTTTCTCTAGTATTACCCTGCTTCTGTGGATAGTGCAGGGGCCGCCTGGAAAGAAATAACTCCTTGATTTTTGGCTGTTTGATTTGATCTTTAAGCCAGCAGGTTAGTAAGTGGCAACGTGGAAAGCCTGTTGGGCATGCCCGGGCAGGGGGTGTAAGTGCACACATTTTAGAATCATTATGTTTAAGAAATCACTAAGCATGAGATGGCGTTTTCATGCATGCCATATGAAGAAGGTGCTAAAACGTGTTGCTGAGGATACAGAGAAAGGTTTTCTCTAAGACAATTGTTGCATTGTCTCTTCACGTTCTCCTTTAGCTGCGGTCAGTGCTAGTCTTGCTGTCAGTTCAATGCGTTGTGAAGTTGTTTGCTCATTTTGAATCAAAAAGCTTTGTGCCGCTTCCCTTGTTGTTCTCGCTGTGAAACTAAGCAATGAAGTTTAAATAGAAAGAAGAACGCTCTTAATACCTACAGAAACTTGTTAAAAATTAACTTTTGTTTCTGAGTTATGATACAAACAGGATAAGCCAGTGTTAGAAAGGAAAAATGGAGCCAATAGAGAGAGTTTCTGATTATAATAGCTTGTTTCTGTTTAATATCATTGAGCAGGATGAGGTTTTGCAGAGTTTCTCATGGAAATAGCATCCACAGTACTAAACTGATTACCTCATTCTTAGTACCAGTGCCAAGCACTTAGCCCCACAGTGAACACACGGGGTTGATTTTCAACATGAAACAAGCCAGAAGTGTGGAATGACATTTTGAGGTGACAGTTATGGTTCTATTGCCTGTAATTAGCACCTCTTAACATGCAAACCTGCCTGTGCCTTTTCCAGGCTGTTGAAGCTCAAATACGAAGCTTTGGACAGACCCCTTCCCAACTGCTCATAGAACCACATCCTCCAAGAAGTTCTGCCATGCAGGTGGTGAGTACCATGTTAACTCTTTGTGCCCTGCCTTTTGGTTCACTTCCTTCAAAGATACAGAACCAGACCCTTTGCTTCATTCTTGTGTGGTTGTGGGATTGTGTTAACTGGAAACACCAGATGAGTTGTGATTTTGTAGGACTGGGAGTGTATGCAGTGCTTAACTGCATCAATAAATTGTATTTATTTTATTTATTGCTGAAAAGATTGTATTGATTTCTAGTACAGGCCTTTTTTTGTCGGTGTATTCTAAGAACACTTCATCAGTTGATTTTGTTAATACCATACCTGTACAGGTGAGAGCCAGTCATCACAGAGACAATTTAGTTAATCTTTGGCAGATTCCCCAAGAAGCATGGATTTAGGAGGTGGAACTTCCTTGTCTTTTCCCCCAGGCATAGGTTTTCCCCTAAACCCAGGATTACTGGGAATTCATGAGCTGAAACTTTACATAGCAAAGAATGTGACTAAATGTGTTTTGCAGTAAAGCCAGGGTGATAAAATCCAGGCAGTGAGTATTAACATGCTTTCCCTTTTACCTCTACTTGTGTCTAATATAATTTTATTATTCAAACTATTATTATGTTACTGATTACTTTCCATATCATGTTGTGCGCAGTTCTTGGGTCTGAAATATCATTTATGTGGTCCCAGATCCAGAACTCTGACAAGTAGAGTAAATGGTCTGCTAATTCACAGGTTTGTCAAAGGCTACATTCCCTCAGTGTTAAGATGGACATTGCACTCTGACAAAAAAAAAGCCATTTTCAGGTACATCCTGTGAGACTCACATCCCAACTGCAGCAGACCAAGGTTGTTGCATTAAAAACATATCTCAAGTGTAAGGCTTTTAGAAAAATTGCACAAAAATCTGAAGTGTTTCCAAATTATCTTACACACCTTTATGATCTAGGAGTCCAAGAAATGCAAACATCCTTGTCAAGCTGAGCTACTAGTCTTTCTCAAATGTGTCATGTGTTGTACATGGGACTTGCTCGTCTGTCTGTCCTACCATCCCCACCACCTTTTCTGCAGCCAATACTACACTTGGACAGCTGTGCTGTAGATGTGCTCCTGCCTTGGGATCTCATGTACTGGGTGGACAGAGTTGATTGTGCTGATTGTGACCCCTCCCAGAGTGTCTCGGGGCTGCAGACCACTGCAGTGACTGGTGTGTGCAACCCACTGGGCTCTCTCTCTCAGAAGATGTTGGGGAGCCCAAGTGCCCTCAGCATACAGCTACATGGCATATATGTGTCCATCTGTCATGCTGCCATGCACTAGGCCCTTGTCCTAATTTAGAGGGATTTCTTTCAGGAAGAGGAGCAACTTGAGAAATCAATTTGTGTTTGTCAGACCCATTGTTACATAAATAAATGTGATGCCAGGAAGCAGTTTGTGGCTTTATCGTAATATTTTTCATGACACTGAATTAGTAAAGATTTAGTATGGAGTGGAAAAAGCTAAATTCTCTGAAGTTAGTTATTTCTAACTTCTGTGGTTTTTTGGGCTGAGGTACACATGGGAAAAAAAACCCTTAGTTCTCCACTAGCTTTGATGAGTTGTGTGGTTATTAACCCGTGATTTTACAATACCACTCCAGAGTGGCTTTACAAGTTGTACTCCTGGAGCTGAAACAGAGCAAGGCTGTTTCTCCTGTCCCAGTCTCAGCTTCTTTCTCGTCGCTTCATTTTGTGCTGCCAGCCGCGTGCGCCTGGCCGGGGCCACCTCGCATGCTGCCACGTGCCGTGGGAAGCGCGCAGCCCATAATATGCACCAGGTGTAGTAATTAGCAGGCGCACGAAGGCTGCCTATTTGTCTGGGCTTGCTGCTGTTGCCGTATCCCCTTGTGTCTGCAACCATCAGATAGCTGGATTTAATTGAGGCCGCATCAGATGAGGCATTACTGACACCTTTAATTGAATGAGCATCCAGGGAGGATTAACTCATAATATTGATTGGCTTTTAGCCACTTGCTCGGAAGGGTGTCTGGGTAGCTTATTAGTTGCTTTTATTTACACCTTTATGCAAAGACTGTAAATAGGAATTCATAGAGCAATATGTTTTTCTAAGTACTCTTAATAACTTTTTAAAAAGGAGCGATAATAAAAATGCAAATGTATTTAATTTTTTTATTGGTTCTTTATAAGTATGTATTAAATGTATGCACTTGCATGCACATATATGTAATGAAATATTGCAGGTGGAAGATAGCCAGGAACACTTCGTTAGTGTGCTAATTCAGTTATTAGAAAATTAGAAATATTAGAGCAGTGTGGCTACTGGTGACTAGGATGGTGGTATCGTTGCATCTCAGTCGAGTTCTCTCTTTCAGGTACACCACACAATCACAAATCCATTAAGTGTTGCTTTTCCTCCTTCTGTTTGATATCCACATTTAAGATCCTTGATATTTTGTTTCAACATCTGTGATATTGTTAGAGAGCTTGGTTCAAAAGTTATTAAACTTTTCAACTTACTACATGAAAAAAAATGAAAAAAAATATTGTGTTGAGAATGAGGGTCTGGATTCATTCCGTCCCTTTAGTATTTCTAGAAACAATGCAGGACAGTATCTGTAATCACGTCCACTTTATATTCTTTACAACTGTCTTTAATTATGTTTGTCCTTTGAAACACATTTGCAGTGAAGTCTTCTACTTTGCATTCATAAATCTTGGGTTTGTACACCAGGAATATATACAGCACATATATCGTGTGTGTGTGTGTGTATCTGTTTATTTTAATGTGCTTTCATGTTCTCATCTGGCTTGTAAAGGATTGCAGTCTGCCAATTTAATGCAACTTGAGACAGTCTTTGGGAGGCAGGAATTTCTATGATCACTTTTTTTTTTTTTCTTTTGTTTTGTTCCCTCCTAGTGTGGTGTTGCTTCCCTTGACATCCTATCTATGCAGATATGAAGAATTCTTTTGGCAGAGATAGATTATTGGAAACTTTTAGTTTAATCTGCTATGGTCTGTAGCAAAGTTGGTATACAAACACAACACGCGCACACACACCATCGTTCAACAAGGCCCTCAAATTAATAGTGTGCAAGAAGGATTTTCTACCTAAAATAGTTGTTTCTACAAGCCTGTCCTCTATTACTGCGTTTGCTTTTCACTGCAGCTGCTATTGGATCTTGTGTGTTTTAATCCAATCTTCCTTCTCTTGTCCTGTCTTCTCCTCCCCCTGTTTTCTTTTCCCGTGTATTTGGGTTCTTGTTGTGTGCACTCAACAGTATCTCCTCCTGCAGAGTCCGTTGATGTTCACAGACCAAGCTCAACAGGATGTTATCATGGTTCTAAAGTTCCCATCCAACTCCCCTGTCGCTCACGTAGCAGCCAACACCCAGCCTGGTCTGGCCACTCCTGCTGTGATCACAGTTACTGCAAATAGGTTATTTGCTGTAAACAAGTGGCACAATCTTCCTGGTAAGTAAGTTCAAGTAAGTAGCATAAGAATCGAGCAGTATTCCTACTGTCTGGTCTTTCAGAATTTGCTGCAGAACTGTTTAAATCTCAGGTGTGAAGAGTGTATCCTGTTCACTGACACAGCGTGTTCTTCACATGTGGACATAGTCTCTCCTTAAAAGGTGATCTGAACTACTGATTAACAGGAAAACCTTGCACACCAAAAAACCTTGTAGCACACAAGGAAAACCTTGTAGCACACCAAAGGTTTGTAATAACAGTGTATCACTTTCCAGGCCATCAGGCACTATGCAGGAAAGCAAAACCAGTATTATCAGTATTTGATCATCATAAAGTCACACTCTTCCTCTTGAATTTGTTTTTCAGTCAGATGGAAGCTTGAACCAAATCATATCAAAGAAAAGTTTTAAAGCATGTAGAACTTGCCTAAAACCTTTTCTGCCACCTTTTCCTAGTTGATTATGAACACCATATTCTGATGTTGAAGCCGCTCAACAAGAATTAGAAAATAAAATACATGGCAAGTCTGTATCTTCTGTAACTTAAAGCATCCCAAAGTTATTAGCTGCTTATGTATTTGCCAATATGAAAAGAAAACAACGTATTTGCACAGCAGCCAATCAAATTAATTTTCCTTCAAAACTGTGTTGGACTTGAGAATATACTCATCCTGTTTTCCATTGTCATGTTCTCTACTCTTAAAGGCACTCATCCCCCTTTCCCTGACTGTGACAGTCTTAGGCCCAAGCCCTGAAAGGTAGTTTATCTCAGTGCTGTGTAGTAAAACTGACCAAAGGCTTTTCAAGTAAGGGAAGAGTAACACCAGAGTAACACTCACATTACTGAAATTCCTACTAAGAAACCTGGACCTTGATTACATTTTGAAAAAAGCCAGATGACTCCCCCACTTTTGCCTAATTCTTACAAATTACCTCTCACCGCTGTACAAATAGAAACATCAATGTATTAGTTTACCCACCCGAGAAATCTTTTAAAAGAAGGTGGGGAAGGGAGGCTTGTCTAGATAACAAGTTGTGAGCAAGAACTATTTACAGGGAACTTGGCATTTGTTTGAAATGAAGATGGAAATAGTCTCTTATACCTTGGGTATGTGACCTTGGGCATATATTATTCAAAGCTTTTAAAAAATAGCCTTTGTGGACAGACCACACTCATGGGAAAAGAGGAGGTTCTAAGGTGGCAGGAGTTGGTTTTGAGTTCCTCTTAGGTCTGCTGGTTGATGATCTCTGAGCAAGCAACCAATCACTGAGCATAGTAATCAGCTGTTGTAAGTTGACAGATTTTGTTCTTTCCCTCACCCCTGAAAGGAAGAGCAGTAAGCCGTGCTTTTGAGTCACCATTTTTGTTTGTTCAGAAGCATTTTAAACCTGTTTTGCCTTTACAAAGGGCTCAAGAAAACCTACAGCTGAAAACAAACAAAAGGCAACTAAACAAAAGCAAAACCCAGTAAAAACACACCCAACAAAACCCCATCTCTTGGAGAGCACACTGATCAGCTGCAGGCTGTTTATGGGGTGCTATGCTTAAGATATCTGGGTATGGACTCCTGGGACAAGTCTTCACTATTGTTGCCTTCAACTTTTATACCAAATGGGATGTGCTAGGATTAGACCTGGGCAGGTGCCATTACTACTCCATATCTCCTCCTGTGGGCTTAACATTATCTTTACTAATGAGGCATCATGATGAAAAAGTTAAGTCGCCAGGTGACCGGTTGTGACTAATGTGTAATTAAAAGTGTCATTCCTGCTCTCGTACGTGAGTTTGGTGTCTTTGCTGATGTCTCACGGCACTGGTACCCAACAGGGTGTCTCTGTTTTGTCGCATGGATTTCACGTTTTGTTCTGTGGTAGTGTTTCATTGCAGCAGAACTTTGACTTCCCAATTACTCGCTAAATCCTTTTACTGATACTAATTTTTATGGTAAGCCATGGCTAGTAGATAGGAAAAAACCCTTGGTTTAATTTTTCAGCCAGTAATTTTGTTCCACTTCCAAGAATGTGTTGTGGGCTATTTTGAGGGGAGGAAGGGGGGGAGTTTGCTTGCTTGCTTGCTTGGTTTTAGTGAGGCGGGGGGGCGGGGAAAAAGGCTTTATTTTTTTAACACTGAAGGAAAATTCAGGAGGTAAACATTTCACTGGTATGGCAGGTGCCCAGATGAAATGTGGGTTGTTGGAATTATATATTTACTTATATGCAAACTTCCAAATAAATGGGGTTTGGTGATGGTTGAACCCTTAAATACTGGATGGCTATGATATTTCTCTGTCTGCATCATAAACTGACTTCTTTAAAAAAAATGTCCTTTGTGCTTCATTTGTTCAAAGCAGTGCTTGAAAAAGTAAAGAGGAAAATAGTATTTGCTACAGTCAGCAGATGGTTGTCACATTTTGTTTTCAGTGCTCTTTACCACTTAATTTTGTTTTGTTGCGACAGGAGAGGTTGCCAGTAAAGCATCTGCTAGAGCTTATGGCTCAGGACCGGAGCTGCTGCTGGTGGCATACATTCAGAACACACTAATCTAAAATAAATGTTTAATAAGCAGCCTGTGAAAGCACCTGGAATTTTTTTTTTTTATTATTTCTTCTTTTAATTCAATTGATGCAGAAGAATCTTGGATAGTTAAAAACGGACGTAGCTTTGATTTGTAAAATGTGTGTGGCTTCATGTATTTAAAAATGCAGAGTTTTAAAATCTTCTTTCCTGAATTCCAGCTCATCAAGGTGCTGTACAAGACCAGCCTTACCAGCTGCCAGTGGAAATCGATCCTCTCATAGGTCTGTCACTTCCTTCTCTCTTTGCGATTCATTAAGCTCTGTATGGTGGCCCTGAAGTGTAGATTACGGTTGTTTTTCACTTGCTGGTTGCTGGGAATGGAATTTTCCTGATAAACCATTTGCATGCAAATTGGAATGCAATGAGCTGTGGCTATGCTGGTATTTCATCAACTCCCCCTCGTTGGTTTGCCTAATTTGAACAGGCCTAGGACGCGTGTCAGTGAAAATTAATATGGATGCTGTAATAATGTGTGATTGAGAATGTGCATGAAGTACTGTCAGGATAATATTGGATCTTTTCATCACTCAGACTTGTTGATGAGCAGGAGCGAGGCACGTTGTGATGAATTGGTGCACTGGTAATGTGATGGAGCTCCTTTGCTGAGGAAATTTTCATAATAACAGTAGGGTTCTTAACTGCACCGTGTTGTGAAAAATAAAACCATGGTGCCAGGGTTTCATCATTAAGGGAGATCAATCCTTTCTTCATAGGCCCTGCTGTTCAGGCTGAGGGGATTAATGTGTAATTGCAAAGTGGTTTCAAAGTTGAAATATATTGCCCGCTCTGGTTTAGTATTGAGATATTAGTATTCATTTTTCAAGAGGATTGCATCTTTTGATCAGCTTCACTGGTTAAATTTGTGTATGCTTTTCTTTTATTAAAAAGGGGTGGAGGAATGTCTCTCTTTTTTATTTAATGACTCAGTGTAATAGATTCAATTAACGAGTTTTTACTACAGATGTTTATTAGTTTATATACAGCTGATTTTCCCATTAGCATGATTACAGTTTGGTCAGTTCTTTCATTACAGACCCAACTTTGGGGAGTGCCTACCTAGACTAGAATGCAGGAGCCTGTAGCATGGTACATGGAACCTTAAATGTGATTTAAAACCCAAACAAACAAAAAAACCCCAACTCAAACAACCTAACCCCAAAAATACCACCTAGTTGTAGGACAGTTCACAGGAACAAAGACACCAGAATTCCCCACCCCAAGTCTGTTAGACTTCATACTTAGCTCTGGGTTTCCATTGCCCATTTCAGGATGGTGGCTTCAGTGAAAAAGAAGTTAAGTGGCCGATGATAAAAGCATGGAAAAATCAGAGCAAAACTGATCTTGCCTGGATAGATTGGAATGACAAGTCTTGTCAGCCAGTGAGAATTAACTTCAAAACTAATACACATATCACAGGAGGAACTTCACTGTATCAGTCTGTAGATACAGACTGTGGCTGTGTAGTCGGTTTGCTGGGTGAGCTTCCTGATCATTCAGCCAGGAGCAGCATGGGCACACTAAGCCATTTTAGAGAGCTGATAAAATGAAAATGCTTTTCAAAAGTTTTTTAAATCAATTCCCATCTAAATAACACGATTCTTGAAATGAGAAGGATGTGTGCTCTAACTCTCCTTTCCTTCCTGAAATAGATTTTATATTATATTTTATTCTGGAGGAGACTGAGAGGGGATCTTGTTAATGGTTACAAATATCTGCAGGGTGGGTGTCAAGTGGAAGGGGCCAAGCTTTTGTCAGTGGTGCCCTGGGATAGGATGAGGGGCAGTGGGCACAAGCTGGAACACAGGAAGTTCCACCTCAACATGAGAAGAATCTTCTTTACTGTGTGGGTGACAGAGCCTGGACCAGGCTGCCCAGAGAGGTTGTGGAGTCTCCTTCTCTTACTCAGAAAATGTTTGGAGTGGGAAATGGGTATTCTGCTTTAAAACTTACTACCAAGCAGATCTTAAAAATATAAATAAACATCCCAGCAAAAACCTCAAAAATCACATTAGTCTGATGATTTCTTCACATACAGTGAATAGCATTAGGAAGGAAAATTTTTTTTTTTTACTTTCATATGCATTTTTCATAATTTGAAAACTATAATTCCATTTTCTGTCTTAACTTTACAAAGTACTTCTGTTTGGTGTAAGTACCTTTAAAAATTAATGTTCGTAGTTCTGAAAAATGGTTTCATATTCTCTTCATACACCAGCTCTCAAATCAGCTTTGTCATTACATTGGACATAGTTGAAAAGGTTTAAGGCTTTCTTTGTCACTGTTAAGTAGCATCGCTGGGTACAAGTAAGTAATTATGTAGATAATATTAAAGGTTTTTAATTGTGGCTAGACACATTTACCTAGAAACGGCACCTAAGAGGACCACAAAATTACACTTTTATGGTTATAGCAGGAATCTTGTTGCTGTCTTAGTCATAAGGAGGGCTTCCTGCGGTCCTCAGTTTCCAGTTGCACAGAAAGATGTAAACCAGCACTGTCTAATAGGACATAGATCCTAAACCTCTTGTTGAGGTGAAAGTTTTTGAAGGTCTTATCCCCACTGAATGTGTCAATCGGCATGTTTGTTGAGGAGTTTATTTGCCTCTATTTTGCCATACAGAACGCTGCACTGTGCGTTTATAATGCGTTGTTGTGGCTCTTTAAGTGGTCCCAAGAGCACTCAAGGCCCCGTTGTGTGTTACCTGCAGATCGAGCAGCAATAACTTGCTATATTATTTTTTACCCATATGGCTAAGACAGTATCAACATGTTAAATATAGCAAAAGGATTTGACACAGAGTAAATGGAATTACCCCAAGGCTTGGGGGACAGCTAAACCATGAGAATGGAAAGAAGAAGAAGAAAGAGTAAAGAAGAGCACAAGAGCAGGACAGAGGCAGGTCTGGGGTACCACCTGAAAATTAAAGTAATGATGCAGCCAGCGGACAAACCAGGCCCAGGAAAACTTACATGCCTGAGTGAGAGTTGGGTTCCTTGGGGAACAAAGCACGTTAAAAGTTCTTCCTGCAGGGTAGGATTTTCATTATATATATATATCTGCAGGGACTTGTTTGTACATATATAGATAAATATATATATATGCACACACATCAATTAATAAGGACACAGTATAATCTGAAAGATGTGTTCACTACCCGATTCCTGTCCATTCTGTGGGTACACAATGCAAGATTATCTAAGGGAAAGAAAACAGCAGGTGATTAAAGTAGGGTAAATATTTTCTCTCAACCCTAAAAGAAGTTGTGGAGATAAGCTGGTTAATTTTTGTGCAATGCTCAAAAAAGTGTGAAAGGGTAGTTATATTTATTGCGGCTGTTCTTGGTTTAAATTGCAGTGCTTGCAATGAAGCACAACTGTGTATGCCTTTGAAATCATAATTTCCTTCTCTGTTGTATTAGAGGCACTATATAGCACATATGTATAGGTATTGTTTTATAATTGCATTCCCTGCATTTGTTTCTTAATGTTTAAGTTCTTACACTAGAAGAGGGGAAGGGAAGCTTATGACATTTTTATGTCTCGTTCTTTTTTGCAGTCTTTTGTTTGTATTTGTCGTCTGCATTTGACTTAAAGAAGAGATTTCTTCTAGTTTTGAATATATGCTACAAGGAATTAGCATTGTTCCCAGAAGTGTAATGAGTACTTTATAGTAAAAGTAGAAAGAAAATGTCCCTGACACAAAACCCAAGTGCAACAGCAGTGAGGGATAGTTTTGGTGTTTCCAAAATGTGATTTTGTTCTGTGAATGCAGGTGCTAAAATTTCTCACTTTGTATGTCTTTCTGTTCAGCCAGCAATACAGGTTTGCACAGAAGGCAAATCACTGACCTTTTAGACCAAAGCATTCAGGTACATTCCCAGTGTTTTGTCATCACCTCTGATAATCGTTACATCTTGGTCTGTGGCTTCTGGGACAAGAGTTTCCGAGTTTATTCTACTGACTCAGGTAACGTATTCGTAAAATATGGGAAGAGCCTGAAAGATTTTTCTGTTCGTTGTCAGCCTACTGTTTCAAATAAGGAAAGAATGAGGAGTTGTGGGGAGAAAGTGGAGTATGTATTTATTCCCCTATTAATAATATTTGTCAAATCTTTTCCTGCCTACTGCAACTGTGTATTGCATGCTATCAGTTGTGTGAAATAATGGCAACTGTAAGACAATGAGCTCTTGCTTAGCCATAGCATCACACTTCAAATCTATATGGCAGGCATGCCTGTTCTTACATTGCAGTTTCCACAAGTAAATGAGTTTTTGTGAAGCTTTGCATACCAGGAGAATTAATTGTTCTTTGAGAGATTAATTTAACTCTGGTTGGTTTTCAACACCAGAGAATTTTTCTTTTTTTTTTTTTTTTGGAGGAAATACAGGCAAGCACCACAGAATAAGAACAGAAGTCTTGAAATCTGGTGAAAGAATACTCATGAAAGCCTTTGAAAGCTGTGCTATAATAGAAAAAATGGTTTGGAGACACTGAATTCTTTCATATAACATAAACTGATCAATATAATGGGCAGCAGTTAAATTAGTCTGTCAGCTGGCATGTATCCAAACCATTGAAGTCATGCTAAATAGAAAAGAATCTTTCAATATAAGAGCTACAGGAATTTAAAAGCCATGGAACCCCAGAAGAAAATAGGTATGATTTTTTTACCCTTCATTATCTTATAATGGCAGTAGCAACCTCACTGTAAGGTATTTCTTCGGGATTAATGACCCGGTGTGGTTAATGTGTGTGTGCCATCAAGCTTTCCAGGAGGTTATTAATCCCTAGGGAATATGTTTGTCATCATTTCTTAAATATATTAGTTAATAGTGTTTTTCACACTTGGCAAACCAAAATGTTTAAAATACCAGTATGGTGTTTAATGATAATCTGTTAAGACTGGAACTCATGGCATATTTTAGTATATCTGTCATTTTTGTGATTTTAAAGCTGTAAGTGTAAAGGAGAAGTTCCGCTTACTTCGTATGGACTGCCTACAATTATACAGACATCTTGTTAGACCCTTCATAGTTTAATTTTCTCATTGATGAAAATAAATTTACATAAAGCTGTGCATTTAAAGGACATCTTCAGAACAGTTAGCTAGCAGTAATAAATATTCAGTATGTAGTCTTCATTTATATGAATACAGAACTAGTTCTTTTATGTCAAAGGATTTATTTTACTTTACACCTATGGAAAGAACTTGTATTATTTTGGTAGCTTTGCTCTCTCTTGATCTGAACCACAAATATCTCATTAAGTTATGTGCTTTGTGTGTTAAGTTGATACACCAGGCATCTCGTTACTACCAGAGCTAATGATGGTATAAACCAAAATAGGGTTGTCAGAAAAGTTACAGAAGATTTGCATCTTCTATGTCTCTCCTGTTTGTCAATAGAGCAACTCTAGCTGTTAAATCAAGTGACTTCAGATGTAGTTTATTTTGCTTCAAATTAAAATGAGAATATAGTAGTGAAATATGCTGAACTCGTTGGAACAGCAAGGAAAAAAATGATGTGATCAGTAATGCATAATGGCAAGTGATCACAAGTGGTGAATTCAATTATATTTTAGCACTTAGACAAAAAGGAAACCTTTTTCCTATTAGATTTTGGGTTTGTTTGGCTGGTTTTTTTTAACAGGAAGTAGTTGTGACATAAATCATGGGCTCTCAGTGCAGCTAGTACGGCAGAAGCCCAATAAAACCTTCCTCTAGCAGTAGGAATGATTTCTAGACAGCATTTTAGTTTCAGTAGTGCAGAGATTTGAGTCTTATTTTTATTTTAATTATTCGTAGCACAGCTGTCAAATAAAGCATTAACTAGAAAATTTGTTCTGTCAGAAAGGAATATCTGAGTACATGTGGAAAAGTTTGATACTCCTGTATAAAGAGGACAACTCATATTAAAGGAAAGAAAAAAGTTGATTAACTGATATGAGAGTAATGATTTATTTTTCTTTTTTACACTAATATGAAAGAGCAAAAGCTTATTTCTTGTTTTAATGGAATTGATTGAATCTTAGCTGCACAGTAAGTAAACCTAACAAGGCAGTGTGAGTACGTGACCAACTGTCAAACAAATAGCCTTGAAAAATGTTTGCTTTCTAGAACAGAAACTGTAAACATAGAATATAATTGAAGGAGAGATTTCTGTAACTCAGCGATGTTTGTAGCATAAATTTCTGTTCTGAAAGTATAAATCACCTCAGGTAGTTGAATACCTATGGCTATACAGCTGAAGAATATGTCACATAATGAAAGGGAAGAGCATATGCCTCGTAAGAAGGTTTTGTATATTGCCAAAGTGAGGTTATTTAGTCTGTGAGTGTTTCACTGCTCCCAGATGTGAAGTGCAGTAACTTTTTCTGACTAAATCTGTAAACTGGTCAGCATCTGAGACAGTTAGGTGACCCTATGGCACAAAAGAAAGCTCTGGTGTGCAGAGGTGATGGCTATAAAACAGTTACACGCTCACAGAGATGAGTGAAAGACGTGATTCCTGAACTGCCCTTTAATACAAGGGAGATCTGCATAGTAAGTGTACCTTCCAGATTTTTGCCCCATCCAGTCAGAAAAGGTTCATCTGGTGGTATTTCATTTCAGTTTCTCCTGGAGGGTTATACTTGCCTGATAAGTTTTGTCAGTGTTTTATTTTAAATCTGATGAATAGATTTCTCTTTAATTGCATCATATTATTCTAATTTTAATTCATGTGCTAACATAAGTAATTCTTTTTTTTCCTTTTTTTTTTTTTTTTTAATATTCATACCTTTTTCTGTTTTTCTCCACTTCAGTGCAATTACCTTTTTGAATCAATAACATTGTTTTTGTCTGTTATTGCTCTTTGCGTTATTTAGCACCTGGATAGGAATACAATGCCTTTGTGCTGCGTAGGAAGAGGGCTATGAAATATGTCCTGCTAGCCATGTTACATGATTGACTAATCATTTTTAATTCATGGACCAAAATATTTTATTAAGATGTATTGAATTTGAGTCTCAACACTGATTTGTGTTACTACTTGTCATGTTACTAGTTAAACACTTTTCAGAATATTTTATTCCAGGTACAGTGTTTTGCATTTCCTATTTCTTTTTGGCACATGTTGGTTGATCCTTCCAAAGCCATCAGTCGTTTCCCCTTCTGTTCTTCTTTATTCAGCCCAAAGCACAAATGGATGCATGGTTATTTGGGCTGAGAAATCTGAGTTCGCACATTAATGGCATTGCCATATGACACCTCCTTGTGTCTTTGGATGCAGAATTTGGCCTGCCCCATGTTACCTGAATAAGCCAAGTAGGTGCATAAGAAATGTGCGAGGGTATCTTTCATCCTGTCTCTACAAGCTCTGCAGTTGCTAGGCTCTGCAGATCCAGGGAGATGTATTTTAGTGCTTATTTCGTAGGTTCCTGTGTGCTGCTGGCAGATCCAGAAGCTGGCAGGACATGTGACATGTAGGAGCCAGCCTCTGACAGAGTGGGCTGGCACAGATCTACTGTGCCTACGTGTTTCCTCTCCCACATTGTCATCAGATTTACATTTTACTGTTACTTTCATCAGTAAACTTAGGTTCAACTTGCCTTAAAAGAGAATCTAGTCGCGTTTCCTGTCTGAAAAGTGAACGTAAACATATAGAATAAAAAATTCCTTCTGGATTTTTGAATAGAGGCCTTGGAATAAACTATATAAATAATGCTGCAAATATTTTTTTATGACCTGTATGGACTACTGCACTTTTAAATAAGTTTCCACCAAATCAAGAAAAAAAAAGCCCTACACTCCACTGTAGTTCTTTTTGGAACCTTTTTTTAATAAAGAAGATATTTCTAGAATACTTTGTGATGTATTTAATTTGCCTTAAAAAGCATAGAAGCATATTTTTAAAACAACTCACTTTTATGTGTTTTAGGTAAACTGATACAAGTAATATTTGGACACTGGGATGTTGTAACCTGCCTTGCTCGTTCTGAGTCCTATATTGGAGGAAATTGTTACATTCTCTCAGGATCACGTGATGCAACATTACTGCTCTGGTACTGGAATGGCAAAACCAATATCATTGGTGATAACCCAAGAGGTAAGTAAAACCAGAAAAAAAAGTGGTTTTTAAGGACATTGTCTACAAATGGCTTAAGTGAACACCTTGCACGACAAAGTTTTAGGTAACATTAATATAAAAAGTGCAGCGTTTCATTTTTTTATACTTGTGATCAGTTCTAGTTGAAAGAATTCAGTGTAAACACTGCTTCCTTTGCAGCACAAGTAGAACTAATGTTTAAAGTTCTAGAATACTGAACATTGCAAATACACTTTTTTTCTTGTCACTCCTTCAGTTGGGAAGGAGTGGCTCCCAATGTGAGAAGGGAACGAGCTTTTCATATTGTTACATCTGAGTAAATCTTTCTCTCAATTTCTTTCATTAAATACTTGCATTTGAGATTTTTAAAACAAAACCCAACTGCACATTGCTCCCGTGCAGACTGTATTCTATGCAACTGTAATCATATGCATATAGATTCTCACCTATAGCTATCAATAGAGTTATGCAGACAGTGAATTTGAACTTAGACTGAGGTCATTGTAATGAGGTGTGCAGTGGCTTGAGCAGAACACTTAGGTAAAAGCCAGACAGACATGGACAAGCAAGCTGAAAACTTTTATTATTTAACACTTTGGTAGGGTGCTGTGTGCCTACTCCTCAGTCTCACGTATGAGGTATTTTAATTGGTTCCAGTGGTCATATCATAAAACCAAACTAATAAGGCGGATTAACCCTGCTTCAGCCTAATTCAGTTTCAACCCCTCCCCGCCCAAACACACCTTGTACTCCCCAAGGAATTTAATCTCTTCCATCTTACACCGTTTCCCAGGAAATCACAAATCTTTTTACTCCCTGAGATTCTCAATTTTCACTCATAATTTTCTATGAAAAACAGTGGAACAGTGCAACTGTTCAACCCTGCTCTGCCTGTATTATATAACAGGAAAGGTAGAAAGTGATCTTGTTAATATGACAGTTTCACTCTCCACAAGAATATTAATTCCTGATGCCCAAAGCAAAGAAGGCAGCAGAGATGCGGCTTGACAAGAAGCCTGAGTGAGCCAGGTCACAGGAGTAACAATTTATGTGGGACACATCATAGCCAAACAGTGGTCCTGTTCTCCCAGTTCATCCAAAAAGCAAATGCCCTGAAGAGGAGGAGTAAGAAGCAGCATTTTCTGTCCGACTTCAGAAACATGTTTGCTAGGTTTTCTTCTGTACACTGAAGGTCTTCTCTGATCTTGTTTAAATCCTGCTGTCTGCAGAGGACAAAATGAGCATCTAGAAAACAAGAGATGTTGTTATATCTGGCATATATTGCACTGAAAAAAGGAGATGATTTGACTGAAATTGCATCCTGTGAATTCTTCACCCAGGTGGATGTGGCTAGCATAATTTTATGAGCATCTTTTAATAAATATGGCTGTAGTAGATGGACAGAATCCCTGGGAATACGTGATACATATTTTGCAATACATCAATTTAAAGAAAATTTTGCAGAGCTTGTAAACTTGGAAATTCCAAAAAGTCTGAAAGGAAGTGAAAGGAACTTAAAAGCTTCACAGTCTATTGAGCTGGTAAATCCTAAAGAGCAAAACTGCCCTTCTGAGGAGAAAAGCTTAGATAATGTACTGATGTGACACAAGGAACAGGTGTAGGTGTCTGCTAGGAGTGTTCTCAGGCCTGCAAGCGCAACTTGTCTCCCTAGAGTCCTGGGCCTGTCCTAAGAAATTCTTGTTGATTGTTTGGCAAGCTTGCCTGCTTTATGAACAAGATTTTGAGCTACAGGCTCCTTTGTGACCTTAACAGATCACACGCTGATATTTTGTGCCCAGTATCTACCTAAAACAGGTAGGTTTTGTTATAATCTGTTGACTGTCTCCTCTCGTGCACACCTTGTAAATACTAAAATTCTGCAGTTGTCAAGGCCAGCGCTAGGCCATTTTAACTACCATTTAAAATCCCAACAATAGCTACCTGGTAAGTGTCCTTTTTTAGGCTCCTGTGTTTACTAGTTGCCATTATGCCGCTTTTTTTTGTGTGAAACAGCATGCCTGGAAGTCTTTTTTATGAATTGGAATCTCATGGCACTATACGTGGCCCTAGACGTGTAGAGTAAAAGACAGTTTCTGCTTCAAAGAGATGGTAATCTAGGGGATTTAATTTTTCCCAGAAATAGCTTTCTATAGGCATTTCTGTTCAGTCTCCCCC
>JANVCC010000062.1:15674549-15718629 GCA_025345505.1 Todiramphus chloris collaris
CCCCCCCCCCTTTTTTTTTTTAAGGCAAATAAAAAGAGCTGTTTCTGCTTAGTTCAGATTTTGTCAGGAATGGGAAGCACCGGCAGAATCATTGGGTTTCGAGGCCTGTTACTGCAACTGTAACTTCCATCCATTTGTGGCATGCTTTAGATATTTAACTTGTCTGATGTCTTTTTGTATTTTAAGGTTGTGATTTTTTACCCCAAAACGTAGTTTATTCATGTTTTCAATGAGCATTATTCGTTGGAATTTTAGATTCTCTCAAAGTTGATAGGCCTTTCCTATTTTTTTCTCTAATTAGCTCTAATTTCCATCATAAAATGAATTTACAGCAACATGCATCCATTGGCACTGTACCAAATCATGATGCCAGAGTAGTTTCAACAAAAATAATCTAAACCAGGAGCATTTCTTTCCTCCTTTCATAGTACTTGTTCCCTCTGATACATATCAGTCAGCAGACTACATGATCAAACTACCCTAAATACTATCCCATTGGGCACCCATTACTCAACCAGTTACATTTTATTTAGGTTCTTTTGTCTGGTTTCGTTACTTTAGGAAACAGTGAGCTCTTGATCTCTGGCTGCATGTATTCATGTTTTAGAATGGTGCTTAACTCAAGCTGACAGGCCAGGTGGGCTATGGCATACATGGTAAAGAAGTGTTTTGTTTGATATTCTTTATCAAGGATAATTTTCTGACCAACTGAACTGTATAAAAAAAAATTTATGTTTTTGGTTTAACAGAAAAAATATGTTGCTGAAATATTAATTATTTATATTATTTAATTTTTAGCTTTTCAGCTGACTACTTAAAGAAGTTACACCTACCCAGTCTCACTGTCTGTTCAGTTGCTCCCTAATAACTCTCAAATGCATTGATCAACGTGAAACAAATTTGATGAATTTAAATCTCAAAGATATGAAATTCTTACATGGGACACATCTGCTGGAAACTATTTTTATTCTTGACAAAACAGCTTGATTACATTTACGTTAAGTCCTTTTTTCCTACTCAAATTAAAACCTGAAATTCAAAAAAAATATTTTGCCATGCTCTTTGATCAAATGTAAGGATTTTTTTTCTTTATGGATTAATTGTTTTTTGAAAATGTAGAAGCATGGCAGTATGTCACTTTGGTGCAGAGGCCTTTTCTGATGCAGAAATGTTTCTGTGGACAATTTCTGACCAAGTCTAGGAATAATTCAGAACAGAGCAGAGGATTTGAAATGTTTATATCCTTTAGAATAGCCCTGAGCCATTTTGAGTTCACATTTAGAAGCTCATTTACTGTGGAGATGTAAAGTCACTTTGGGTAGTGTAAGGCGTTTTTATTTTTCTCTTCTTGGCATGTGGCTTCCTTTGGGGAGGTGGGGGTGGTAGGAGGGAGAGGGTGAAACCTTCCCCTCGGGACCCCTTGAAGCCCATGTGTGATCTGTGTCACAGCGGTGGCTTTTGCATGTGTAGGGAGCAAGGTACCACCTGGGGACGTGGTGTTATGTTTCGGGACTTGTGTTCCCGACCAGGGTGGTAGAATGTGCAGGGGTTAGTGGGAAAGGGCATTGCACTTGCAGAAGGATGCCATGTTTTGCACTTGCCCAGCCTAGGGCGGTGGAGGTGGAGGGGAGGATCTGTGTGTGACTGCTGGAGAAAAGAGATGAGAGAATCGATTTGCATACAAATGGTGTGCATCACTTTCAGATCTTGCTCTCTCTTTGAAGCTCAAGTGGCAGCTCTTAGTGTTTGGACACTTCCTAAGTTTAGGGGTTGCATTTTACTTTGTAATCACAGAACCATAGGAAACAGGGTGGGCGGGAGCTTTGGTCACCTGATCTCTTTTCCCAAAGAAGGCTTAACTACACCGAAACCATTCTCACTGATGTTTGTCCAATCTTCTGTTAAAAACTTTGGCAAACAGATCTTGGAATTCTCTCATTAGCAGTGCTTTCCCAGTGTTCAGCCTAGTATCCAGTTCTTTTCTCCAGCAGTTGAATTCTGTCATTTCTTATATATTTATTCTTTGTGTAGAGAACAGATTATTTATTTCCTACTTGCAACAGCTTCCAGTTATTTGGATCACCGTGATCTGCAGTTCTTTGCTTCCAGTTTTAATAACCAAATTCTTTGTCTTTTGCCAGAAGTAATGTTATTCTAGACCTCTGGTTTTGTGTTCCTCTCCTCTTCAGTTGTCTGTCTTCCTCAGAGTAAGCAAGCAATGCAGTCAAAGCCTTTCCAGCAATGAGTAGAAAACAACCTATTTTACAGACCAGTACTTTGCACATCCCTATGGGATATGTTTTTTTCAAAACAGCATGACAGTGTTAGTTCTTGAAGTGTATAAGCCAATATAAATTTCAGTCTTTTCTGAAAAACCACCGTCTACTCGGTTGTTTCTCCTGTGTAGTTTTACTGTGGAACCTTGTCTATAAAGTTTCTGAATTGTATTCTCTTAGACTGCTTCTCCAATTTGGCACACCAGTTTTGAATTCTCATCCTGTCCTCCAGCAAACTTGCAGCAACTTCTCTGCAAATGTAATTTGCTGTCTTATTCTATCAAATTGGTCATTAAAGAAAACATTACATAGTACACAATTTGTGAATGTCCATCAATACATTTACCATTTTGACAATGAATAGCTTGCTGAATACAGCTTTCCAGCTGGCTTTTCATCCGACGGACAGTAGCGACTTCTAAACACGAGCATCCCTGTTTTGCTTAAGAAATTGTGCACGTGAAACAGTGCCAGAGTCCTTGCTCATGTCAAAATGTATGATATCTCCTTGAACTCAAGTCCTGTTACTCTGCCATTGCAAGAAAAAAAAAAAATCACTTGGACATGATTTGTTCACAACAAATCCATATCAGCTGTTACTTATCTCTTTGTTTTCTTCTAGGAAATTGTGTGTGTGAGTGTGTGGATCTATAACAATATAAATGTTCTGCCAATATTTTTTCTGTTTGTTGGCATTAAGCCATCTGCTCTCTAATTTCTCAGTTTTCCTGATTCTGAAAAAACAGAACACATTTCTTAGTCTTGCAGAACCTCACCCAATATCCATAAAACAGCAGTTACAGCTCTGGGATTATGTAGTTTCACTTTCTGTATTCTCAACTCAGTATTTTCAGGCCAATTGAGTTCCAAACTTTACCTTATTTAGGTATTCTCTAATTAAGATAACAGTTCTCATTGCTGCTTTTTGTTATGTTTGCTGTCTGACTGCAGTTACCCTTTTTCTTGAGCACGTTTACCAGAATACTTTTAAATGTGTGTCAGCATCTGTTGGTGCTGTTTGCTCTTAATAATGGACCAGCTTCTCATGAAAACTTAACATTCTGTGTTTACAGAATAACTGTTACTCCTGATGTCACTGGTACTTGCATCTCATCTATGGTTAGCCATGTGTTTTTGTCCCTGCTTGCTCATACTTTGTCTTGCACCGGTTCAGAGAGATCTCATTTATTTTGATCTTTCCTGAGTTTCCTCCGTTTACAGTCACTGGAGAACTTCCAGTTGTGCCAGCTGGTATCTGCTTGTCTGTCTTATCCTCCTGCTGCATTGAATTGGCTTTCACTAGTGACCATGTTACCTTTTTCTTTCTTTTTCTGTAGATTTAAGTTCCCCTAAGAACTTAACAGAACACAGTTCTATATCTACTGAAACCTGTCTTCCCAAAATACAGAAAAAATAATTATCTTGTCCTTGTTCTTTCCCTTATAAAGCATATTGAACACTCTCTTGAATCTTCACATCTTTCATGTAAATTCCTTTCAACATCACATTTTTGATCTGTTTTGCTATATTGGTTCTACTTGCATCTAGAAGGTTATTTTTGTCTGTTGCTTATGTATTAAACATTGTCACCAAATTGCTTGCTACACACATACTTGAATTGCTTTACCAACAAACATCTTTGCAGTTAGGATATCCCATTTTGTCCAATCTTCCTTCTTACTGATCCCTCACCTATACCCACCAGGTTGAGGCCAATCAGATTAGTGAATGTCAATCTGTCTTCAAAGTTTTGGTTTTTTCACTGTAATTATTTTATTTGGATGTACTTTCTTGGAGGGGAGGTTTACAGTGGGGAATCTCATTGTCTTAATATTGATTTTCGCTTATAAGATGGTAGGCAAATGCCTACAGACAAGGTGAAGATACGGCACTTTCCTGCTATTCTTGCACTATATTCATAGAATTTGAAGAGACTGTTCTCTTGCCATCAAAACATCCACAGATTTGTTCATAATCAATTTCCAGTTTTCAGATTCTGAAAATTGAAAATATATCTAATTTAGAAATGTGATTTGCCTAACCAAATTAACCGATAGAACTATTCAGTACTAATGAAATGTAGAGTCTGTGTGTAACTGTATTGCTACTAATAATACTAATGGGATGTCTTCTCAATCATTGCATTGATCTTCCACACATATGTGAATAAACCAAATTACACTGCTTCTTTTATGTTAGCCCATAAGCCTCGAAAACATTACACTTTGTGTGTGTCACATTTGCATCAAGAGGATTATGAAGGTGCTTTCATTGCACAGGTCTGTGTTTTTTGGAGGGTACTCTATGAAGTGTGTTAGAGAAATTAAATGTTTTTAGTAGTGTAGCAGGGGCACTGTCTGAACGTAAGCATGTGAGTTCATACTTAGAAACAATTACTGGGTTTAACTGAGATTGAATTGAGAGGATTCACTGAACACTGGTACTATTGCTAACATATTGAATATCTTCCTTGGATAGAAGTTTTTAACATACGTAATCTTTTCAACGGATAAAACACAAAATCTTCCAAATGGTTCAAAATTTAATCATGTTTCCTGTCTTGCCTAACAACAGTCTAGCTACTACCCAAACTTCTTTTAAAAGAAACTGGGTTTTGTTTTGTTTTGTTTTGTTTTTTAGCTACAATTCCTAAATAAGTGTTTGACTATCTAAAATGACTTGTTATCACTTAACATTATTGTAAAATTAAAGCTATGGTCTTGAGGCTAGAGAAATCATTAGTTTTAATTGTATTAATAGTCATTGCAAAAGATAAAACATCTGTATTTTATCAACTGCTGCACACATTTTTCAGTTGGAAGCTTTGAACTTTTTATAAATGAATGCTTGATAAGTAATTGTTTATGTGGATAATGCAAGTGATTTAAACTAAAATATGACCTGATGAGCATCTTTATGTTTACTGATTAAAGAGTAATGTCACAGATAATCATTTCTTTGCACTCAGACAAAAATCCTATAGACCTGAACTCTGTGAACATTTGCATACCTGCCTGCCTCTGTACACAGTGAATAGTCACACTGATTTCAAGCAGGTCTGCTGTTAACTTAGTAGCAAAAAACCCTCTTTTCACTCTTCCTCTATCCTTACCCTCATCTTGTATTAACTGACATCCTGGTTCCCTCATTTCTGCATGATCTGAACTTTTATTTTCAGTTTCAAAACCAATGATAATGCAGCAGATAAGGTTCCACATTTCTAAGGAATATTTATAGCATAAATATTAATTTAGAATTGTAATTATTATGTCCTAAAAAAGAAAATTAAATCTTGGAAGTGGTTTGCATAACAGCTTCTTTCCTTAGAAAAATTAATTGGGAAGTAAAGTCTCATCTGTTGGTGTTCCCTTTTGCATTTATCACGCTAGGTAGCAGAGGTATAAAAATGTCCATAAATCAGTAATCACGTTGGTTAGTGATGGTAATTCTGCTGGTTTTGTCAAATTTCTGTCAAATTGGTGAACCACTGTCTGCCATAGGAGCTAAAAATTGTCAGAGCCTCCAAATACTGAAATATGTTTGGAATTGCTGCAGCTATGAAGACGATAGGTGCTGTTCAGCGTAGTCACTCTGCTAGGAAAAGAGTGTTGCTCTCTGATAGTACAGCACTGAGCTTAAAAACAGCCTGCATGTGCTCCTTTGGGTGTGCAGTACCACAGGGATTTTTTACTTCTCCATGCGTTATATATATATATAGCGTGTAAGCACTTCTTCAAAAAAAGCCAGTAAATAATTCAGTATTATTTTCACAGCGTTTGACTGCAGACATAACAAATATTCTTTGTTTCTCAAAAATGGCTGGGCAGAGCAGCGCAATATTGCGTATAAAGCAAGAGTCCTTTAGCACCATCTGCTGGCATCGGGAGGAAACCTGATCTTGGGACTGACTCCAAAGCACTGCCTGGTAAAATAGTTAAAAATAAATACATTTTCACGTATTTGGTGCTAAATAAAAAATAAAAAATCACTACAGTATAATTTTTGTCCTTTTACTTAAAATGATAATGATAAAATACAATGGGAATTTAAGGTTAATGTAGGAACTGAAGTAGAAATAGGTCAGGCGTGTTTTGTTAAGCAAAACTGTAAAAAGAAATGGAATACCTTTTTTTTTTTTTACTACAGCTTGAGCAAGTGCAATACTAATTTTTTCTGTCCTGGTTGTAAGTCAAATTCAGTAACATTTATTTCATAGAGAAGAGCCACAAGGCTTATAAAAGTATCTGTAACATGTTTTGAAAAGGGTAGCTACCACTGAATATTTCTATCTAACATTTATTTGATGTTAGTCTTGAAAGCCTCATGAAAGCGTACGAACAGAGGCCCTGATGCTGTAACTGGTCCTACAGTTTCTTACATCTTCACGGGGCACTGTTGCAGCCAGTGCAGCAAGTACTGGGATTATCTGCACGAATCTAAACCAGAGCCTTTAATTATACAGCTACTGAACGTCAGTGTTTTTTCTTTCTTAAACTGTAACACATTGATACATCAGGGATGTTGAGGCCTCATTCCTCCAAGTACTCTTTGAATCACATATAAATGATGGTTCTAACCTCCAAATACTTAAACTGAAAAAAAGATGAGCTAGAAAAGGGCGATGAATTCTGGTACATCTGGAAATCTGCAATGATGCCACATAAGCAATATAGTTTAGTACTTAAATAATGCTGAGCAAGTCACAGATAGACCTGAGGATATGGTCTTCACTGAAGAGAACTCGCAGGAGTGTTCACTGGTCGTTCAGAAAGCATCCTGATTTGGTACTGATGAGCGCCTAAGTCTGCAAACTAACACTGTTTGTATGTGGTTGTGTTTCAGGATTTGTCAATCTGAGCAATTGCAAGGAACATTGTAGAGCAGTTTTTGAGGCACAGTCTAGGTGCAAGCGAAGCCTGTAGGCAATTTGAGACTGAAAACAGAGGAAGAGTTTGGATGCCGCTTTTTTCACAGCATCCAACTTCAGGTGTCACCAAAACTATAAGCATGAAATTCCCCAGAAGGACAGGGATATTTAGTGCTTCGTGATGTAATGCAGACCTTTGTGTTCCAGGAAAAACAATGCTGTATTTACAGCTTGTAACTAATAGTTGATGTGGTAAAAGGGATTATATTCATATAGTAAAGGGAATACGACCTTAATGTGCACCATATGCATAATGGTGGGAAGATGTATTAATCTATCACATTTATTTACCTTGTTTGGTAGCTGGGAAAAATATCCTGTCAGTTCAAAGTCTATACCATATACTAAAGAACAGAGTAATCCAGAAGATGCAATAATTTACAGTCTAGAATAAAATTGCTAGTTTAAATGCTGCAAAAATTATTTGGTCAATACAATAACCTTAACTCGGGTAGGAAATTATTTTGTGTTTCTGGATCTAAATTCCATTAACCCTGGTACCACAGAGCGAGTGTTGCTCCACTAAGTGCAAGACTACTATATATAATTAGAATTATGGCCTGCTGCATTGAAAAAGGATCTTTTCTTAGAACAGTTACTTCAAAAAAAGCTCTGAACTTGGTGTATGCCATTGATATTCCCAGCTACACCACTATGGAAAGGTGGTGAGCGTCTACCTACCAGTACGCTGCCGGCACATGGGTTTGCAATTAACTTTACAGAAGCAATCAAATGGCTAAAGCGCAGACTTTGTATACATGCTGTTATGGAACAGTATTACTTTGCAGCGATACGTTTTTTCTTATTTTAAACCAAAATAGATTATTTTAACACAGTTTTTTAATAACCAACAAAAAAAAAAACCATCCAAAAGAGCTGAATTCTTGTATGAAACCTCTCATGTCAAGATTATTTTCTGCCCAAGGTATGAAACACTATGTAAGTTTCAACTAGTGGCCAGTCTTTTACACAACAATGCCACAGTCGGTGCTATTTCTTGTAGAAATAATTGCTCGATTTTATGTTTTTTGAACTTTCCTGGTGAGGTTTGTTGATTTCTCGGACTCACTAGGTAATGGAATGGTTAGAACTATAAACCACAAGACAGGCATATGAAGAAAATAGGTTAGCTTTTTTAGCATAAACAAAAAAAGCCCCTTGGTAAAGCTGTTTTAGAACATTCTCAAACAAAAATGACAGTGTTTTCCAACTTCAAAGCTGATATTTAAGTAGCAGTTTATGAAGTCAGGATGGTGCAAGTATTAAAATATTAATGTACACTGACCCTGAATATTCACCTGCAGATATTTTCCAGGGGCTTCAAAAAGTTCTGTACTCAGTGGGAGGAGTCCTGCGGAATGACTTCCAGGACTTCCAGCAGATGAAACCCCAGTAAGGGTGAACTCATTCCAGAAAGCTTCCCATTGCACATGGTGTAGGAATTACGAGGCTGAACATTATTGACCTGTGAAATCTGAATTGTAATAGCTAGTTCTTGAAGGCCCATTAAATCTTTTTCTTTACTGTGTTTATTTTGGAAGTAGAGTGAACCTGTTCTCTTGAGACAAAGTGTATGAAAAATCTCCTATTAGTCCTGAGTAAATGTTAGTCACTCGTGGCAGAGTGTGACTGAGGGAAGGAGGACATTAAGCCTTTCCTGCCTTCTGTTTGCTGCAATGAATTCTACAAGACAAATCTAATTTTTTTTTTTCTTTACTGATCAAAAGTAATCGCACTGTAGCATCTTCCGTGTTCTCAGGGTTTAGATTTTGCTTCAGGATAGAGTGATGTTGAATGATACTGTTCCTTTTTCAGAAAATGTACAGTTCCAGTAGGTTGTTGGGGGTTTGTTTTTCAAAAATGCTTGCATCTAGGCATAAGGTTGTACTTTTTAGTGTATTAAAAAAAAAAAAAAAAAAAAAAAAGAGGAAGCCTGAACAGATGGGAGCAGGTAGTTTAAAGGAATTAGAGGAAAAACTGATGGAGTGTCATATGAAGAACTGGACAACAATGAAGTTCCTGTATAATATGTAAACATTACATCGTTGCACAAAAATGCATATTTGCACAGGAAAGATTATTCAAACTGAAGTTTCAGGAACATTTCAGGAGTAGTGTGGTATCACTTCAGTAAAACCTTGCGTCCCTCAAAGAGCTAGTCTCTCTGCAACAGTGAAATGAGGTTTTAATCAGATGGCTGTTACTTAAATATTCACTGAGTGTGATGTGCAAATAATGTTAATATACAATTTATATAATATTTGATAGCTGTCTCTTTGATGTAATCACACTCTGAAACTTGCCATATAATCAACAGAGAAGCAAATCAGTTTTCTTGATTTACTTACATTTTGCTGAAAGCACTTTTGTCAGAATGTCGTGCGTTCTGTAAGTACGCTTATGCTTCTCAAATTGATCTCAAACCTTTCATTTTTTTCCCTCAATTTGTATATTAAGCATATTTGTGTATGAAGCAACCTCAAAACTGTGAAATTTGTCAAGTATTTTTTTCTTACATGTATAACTTGGTTTGGTTGATACATCCTTCTGGGAAAGCCCTCATCCCCTTATTTTCACTAGAAGTAGGTAAAAAGATAGTTAGATGAACTGATGCTTCATTGAATTCAAATTTTATGTTGACATAAAACCACATAATTAATATGCCATTTAAAAGTGCCCTACAGGCTCTGCAATCATAGAATAATAATTTAGAAATGACTGTTTGGCTGTCTGTGACTTATCATAATTAACTTATCTTCTCAACATAAAACATAAAAAGAAGCATACTCATCTATTTTATATTTTAATGTGTTGCATAATATTATCTCACTCAAATCATAAGAAGAGTATCTTGTATTTCATTGTGTGGCAAGTTTTCCATTAGATCTCTAGTTTGATTTCTTTTTAGGGGGATATTTTTCTTTAACTGCCTTCCTACATTTAACTGAGTTCTTCCAGCTTAGCACAGCAAACACCAAAAGTGGCCATTTTAAGAGCTTACTGATGGATTTAAAATGTCATGATCCTGTTTTGTTTTGTAACATCACTGAAGCTGAAAAACTAGCTGAGAAAGACCCAGCAATGCAAACCAATTTCTTGTTATGCAGTAAGGCGTATCTTCTGGATGTCATTGAACTAGAGGAAAGTTCTGACTTTGCTATAATCCCACTGTTCCTTTTGAAACGTTGTTTCCAAACACCTAACATTTTTTCACTGAAATGTCCCCATAAGATGACATGATATCATGTGCTCTTTTTATCTTCTGAAGCTTGAATTTTTTGATTTAAAATGTTCCTTAGTTACTTATGGAAGAGTGATATTTTATACTGTTTTCTATGGGGAAACAGCTTTGCAGAAATTATTTATTGCAACGTAGGAGTGTTCTTTTGAAGTAATTTGAACGGTTAGTGCAAAGGTAAAGTATTATGTCCATTACTAGAAAATAACTTTATGTATACCTTCTGTGACTAAAATAAATCATTGATGGCATTTGTGCCACTCTGAATGTGGCATTAAGATTCTTGCAGCGTTCAGCTTCAAGCAGCAACCCAGCAGTGGTATAGACTAAGGATATTATTCTATATACTCCGCTGAGAAAAGCACATTGTAAAACTGTTGTGTCCTGGTTATTCGTGCTGGGATTTGAACTATCTTTAATTTCATTTGACTTGTTCATCTTCCTTGAGGATCTCCATAAAGATGCCCCGAGTGTTCTTTTCAGTCCTTAGTTAGGGTTTGCATCAGTGGTCGTAAACCTGCTTAGCGGACAAAGACTCTCTTCCTTTTGAAGTCACTTCCCCAGCTTTTCAAAAGGTCTGCAAGCCGGTTCCCCTAAAACAATTTAGAAAAGTCTGAAGTGGTGCCCCTTAAACCAGCAACAAAATAAAATTTTCCCTTTGCATTACTGAAAACCATGACAATCTTCTGAAGCAATAACAGTTTAAAAGCTTTTAAAGAAATCTGTTCTGCTCTACAACCAGCTTTTAAGTTGACCCCATTATTTGGAAATCAGAGGCTTGGAAACCCCTAAATACTTGACATTCTTACCAAAGGAGTCAGCCTGACTTTTCACAGCACTTCTCTTTTATAGTATTTATTCAAGTTCTAATTTCTTTAAAGATACTATTCTGATTTCTTCTATTTCTTTTCTGCATTAAAGTGTTTCTTTAGAGAGAATGTAGTTTAGTAAATGATTGATAGAATTCATGAAACACTGATCCTGACACCTGTCAATTTATACTCTGTTAGGCTTGAAGTCAAGTCCGCATTCTAAAAACACTGTGAGCGTTACTTAGGGAATTTAACTTTCCTGTGGACTGTGACAAATTTGTAAGCTTGCTTGCTACTTCTTTTAGGAATCTTATCCCCCATGTTGTACATAAAGAGTTACTGACAGCCTCACATAGGTAAAGCCGACAGTGCCATAGCTGCTGTAAGCAGTAAGCTAGCTGTAAGGGGCTTGTTTATCTACACCTCCTAGTAATTCATTCAGACATCGCTTCCTATGAGTACTTCTAACTCCAGCATCTTACGTTCGTTATCTCCACGACAGTGTTGTACACTGAAAAACTTCTCTGATGTCAAAAGTTCCATTAATGTGTGTAGTATGCGATTAGATTCATTCCTTGCTGATCTGTGCAAGTATGTGTTAAATGCATTTTCTGAAAGCAAAAGAAGATAAAGCAATAAAACCGGAATTCTAGATTTTTGCCAACGTAGGCAGCTCATTTAAAAGAAAACAAACTAAAAAGAGCTTTCGATGCACAAAGCTGCCTCCCTTTTTATGGCTTGGGGAGAAAGATTTGGGTGAAGGAAATGTAATTGTTCCTGGATAATAAGACTGCTGTGATTACTGTTACAGAACTGCAGCCTTGGGGCTTGTCTACACAAAGTTCATTTATGACTCTTCTAAGTTGCCTGCCCCCTGTTTAGGTGAGTGAGGAAGGTTCAACGGAGCAAACTTTCTCGGAAAGCTTTGTGAGTGTTTGTAGGAACAGCCACCTGAGAAGTACTTAGAGGTCATTAAGTCTACCCTTATGCTTCTAATTTGTTGTTGGGTTTTTTTTTTTTTTCCTTTGCTTCTGAACTGTCTGCCATACTTCCTGGGTTTGAGTGTGTTTTGCCAAACATTATGCGAAACAACAGCCATAGCTTTTAATGATTATTTATTAAGAGATTAGGGACAGTTCAGCAAGTTGCTCCCAAGCTTTCTCAGATTTAAAATGCTGGTAACATATGTGCGTGTCTGTGTGTAGATGTGCACACGTACATATTTAGTGTCTATGTATATATCTAAGAAGAAACAGATTTATTTGCTTCTCAAGATTTTGTATCACAGAGAAAAATCATAGATTATAATAGTAACTGCAGAACAAATCAAGTTTTGAAGGGTCAAAATCCTTGAGGTGATGCTTTATTACAGATTATGACATGTTCTGCAAAGCAGTTTGGATGTGGCAGCTGCACAGACACTCGGGGAGGTGTTGCAAAGGGTCTGAGGAAAGATGTAAAACGTGGAGACTAAGCTCAGCTTTTATTTATGCAACCCCAAATCTACACTTCTGTTCCACAGAAATCTCTCACTTTACACCTACAGGGTCAGGGTTGCTACCTCTTCTAATATATTTTCATAATTTCTAGTAAGACCCAGTACCAGTATTACTAGTACTATTTAGGCTTTAGGGGGACAAACTAAAGACTTATGCTGGTTTTACCTTTTGAAAAGTTACAACTCCAAATGTAATTTGAATGATGCTACCTTAGGAACCAACGGAGTCAGCGGCCCTGTTATTACGCTGTCTCTTTGTAAAACCATCTCCTGCTTTTGAAGTAAAAAAAGTTTTACTTTACCACTGCTTTACTGCCTTGTTGGTGTCTCACCTATCATTTATCATGAAGTGAAATTATTCCCTGCTGCTTAAAAACTCATCTAATCCTTCCTGAAACTGCATGATAACAATGTCTGAGATATGTTTGTTAGTGTTTAAGTGGTTCATTAAATGCTATGAATGAACTAATTATATGGTAATACAAAAATAACATTGTGATTTCCATGAAATGCCAGCACTCTTCAGGGGGGTGATTCAGCGATGACCTGGGAGTGAAGTTACAAAGCTATTTAAAGAGCTTTGTAGCATTTACTTACCCTTTCTGTGTCTTGACCTGGAGAATTTTTTTTTCCCCTTTAAATGTGCCAGTTGTACAATTTCTTTTTCTTTATGATATTCACATATGTTTGATTATAAAATTAATCTAAAAAAAGTTTTATTTGTTCTTGTTGAAGGAAAATGTCTAATAGGAGCAGCAGGAATTAATGTTGGTTTGGGTGTTTTAATTTTGCAAAGTCATCTGAAATTTATACTGATTTTAGTCCAAATTCCACATCTTACAAGGAACTAGACAGCAGGCTGAGGTTTCAGCACTGTCACTAGGTTAAAATAAAACCAACCAGTGGATGCTTTACTTCATCTTTGGGCACTGTAGGCATCTCAGTCCCTGTCACAGTGACACTTGCCTTTCCTTGTGTCCGTTACAGGAAAAGGCAGTAATTTGGTTGGCTTTATTCTTCCACAAAAACAAAACAAAACCAAAAAGCAGAATAACTGGGGGGGGGGGGGGGGGGGGGGGGGGGGGGGGGGGGGGAAAAAAGGAATTGTGTGTACTCCAACTTCTGCCTGGTTTCTGCGTTTTACATTAATGTACCTTAGTGGGTGCAGGCTGAACTCCCAGCACACAGCGCTGCCGCACTGCACAGAGACGGGTACACAGCATCCATACACGGACAGCAGCGCAGAATTGATTTGTAAGGAGCGTGAACTGAAAGAGCAAGGAACAGTGATTGAAAGCAGTGATTTTAGAAATAGATTGTAACCAAGGATTGTTTTTATTGTTTCTTTCATTGAAGGTGATTTTGCAACTCCTCGAGCTATTTTGACAGGACATGACTATGAGATCACCTGTGCTACCATTTGTGCTGAACTTGGCCTGGTAATAAGTGGTTCGAAAGGTAAGGTAGCTGTTGTCATTTGTTTCTGTTCATGAAGCCATAATCCTTATAGAAAAAGGAATATTGTTTCAGGTGGCAGAATTTATTAACTTTTTGGTGGTTTCGTTTCTAACACTTTTTTTTTAGTTGCTATGGAATTTGAAACCTCTTTTTAAACATGTTAAAACTGAGGATTACTCAGACATTTACAAGAAGAGACAACTACATCAGTTTCCCTGTTATAGCCAACTGATTACCGTTTCTTTTTGTTTGTTTACCCAGTGTGTAATTGCATATAGCACACAGTTGGCTACAGCTTTTCACTGCCAGGCTGGTGAATAATATTTGTTATGGATAACTTCTCAGAAAGGGAAGCAAAAATTAGTTTTGGGAGAATGTTGTCTTGCTGTGCTGTCTTGTTAGTTTGATGAAGGGTATATATACACTGTCAACTAAAATTTATAGTAAATCTCTTCAGGCTCTTTGAGCTTAGCTACTAAGGCTGTAATATGCCCTGTTTGCGTTCTCAAAGACCTGCTTTTGGTAGGAAAATATAAAGAATGGTGTTGATACCATGGATGATGTTGATCGTTATCCTTTGTTCTGGTCCGCATTTATTTTTAAACTCCAGATTTCTTAGACTTAGAATCTTTCTGCTTTAGTGTTTCCAAAGTGCCTATTTGGAGAACCTTATTCCAAGTTGGGTGTACTCACCGTATGCACCTGTGTGACTTTTTGGCTCGTGTGTGTCAGCGCTTCTGTATTTGTCCAATTAAAAAGCAAATATTCAGTGGATCGTGTATGGGTGAAAATCATAATATGAGAATATATGCTTTTAGAGTACCTACGTACAGCCATTCATTATACTTACCTCCATGTGTCTTCAGATGTTAAAAATATCATTTTAGGATTCAGTACTTTTATATTTGTGCTCTCAAAATTAAATGCTCCCAGTTTTAGAAGCAAATCCACAAAACAAAATCTATTAGCTCTCTAACTAGTTTTGTTAGGTGTTCTACAATATCTTAAGGCAAAGCTTTTAAGGGATAAGCTGTTCGTTTTACTTAAACATGGTACAAATCATTATACTGTATTATAATAGTGATTACATAAGTAGAAGTTGTTACTTATTCTGTGATATATGGTGTCTTCAAATGAGCATGTAAATCAACAACTAGAGATTTTATTGTGTCTCATTAGAAGGACCATGTCTCATACATTCTATGAATGGAGATCTACTGAGGACATTAGAAGGTCCTGAAACATTAGCAGGTCCTGAAAACTGCCTGAGACCAAAACTTATTCAAGCTTCAAGAGAAGGCCACTGTGTCATATATTATGAAAATGGCCTCTTCTGTGTATTCAGTGTCAACGGGAGACTGCAAGCCACTATGGAAACAGATGACAAGATCAAGGTGAGTGTACTCAGATATGTGCTAAGGACTGTCAGTTCTGGCATCGGGAAAAGCTCTTAGTGTTGGAGTTGTGTAGAGATTCTTCCTATAGCCAGGCAACAGAAATACATGGTACTAGACCATAATAGCAGCATGCTGAAAAAATGGTATTTGAGGTAACCATCTACTCCTAATAGTGCTGGGTTTAATTTTGAAACAACAGTTCATATTTTAAGGAACATCCTCTAGTCCTTTCCTTGAACTGAAGTATGCAAATATTAGTGATTGCTGACTAGAAGCTGAGCTACTTCTTTTCTTTACCGAGTCTGAAGGCAGGAGATCATTGGACATCCAGTTTTGGGTGTTGGCTTTCCGTTTTTTTGGCATCTCTGTCCACATTCCTTCATCTTAGCTTGAGATAGCGTGTGCTGTGCTAGGCGTCAGGAAGTTGATAGATGGATGTCTGTATTTCAACTCTTTAGCTCTTTGGCATTTGCTGAGCAGGCAGCTTGGTTCTACATCTTTAGCTGCAAGAGACGTGGAGTAAGTCCAAACATATGCAGGAGGCATTTTAAGCTTATGGTTTTATGGAAATTATGTTACAATACAAAATGCAGGACTTTTGACAGTTCCTATGAAATAGTACCTACGAAGCAGAGCAGAACCTGACAGCTATACTGCACCAAAGCAGAAATGTCCAAAGAATACTTCCCTTGAATTAAAAATATTCCCAGTTCTTCCTTGATTGAAAAGGAAAGAAATGGGAAGGAAAAGGAAAGAAATGGGAAGGGAAAGGAAAAAAATTAGTAAGCATTACCAAATCTGCTACAAAGTTAGAGACTGGGGCAGAGATATGAAGCCTATCTGGGTCGGCATTCAGGTGGCCAGTAGTCCTGGTCCGAGAGGCACAGAATGATTGAGGCTGGAAGGGACCTCTGAAGATCATCTGGTCCCGCCCCCTGGTCAAGCAGGGCCATCTAGAGCAAGTTGCCCAGGACCCTGTCCAGATGGCTTTTGAGTATCTCCAAGGATGGAGAACCTCCAGCCTCTCACTGGACAACCTTTGCCAGTGCTCAGTCATCCTCACAGTCAAGAAGTGTTTCCTGTATAAAATTTATTTAACATCAGGAGGAGACTTCTGCTGTAAGCATCTTGCAGTACCGCAACTCCAGGCTGACTTTCATAGTCTGATGGGAGAGCCCAGCAATTCAGCTGTTGGGGTTTCCAGTCTTTTCTTGAGTTGAAAACTCTGAAATGTTTTTCCTTCATTTGGATTACATGTTTCAGGAAGAAAAAAGCCTCTTCAACCTCACATGTGTTCTGCAGGATTATTAAAATTCTTTCAGATGTTATTCAAAACTGTGAGCATTTTTCAATTTGCACCTGTTCTTCTCTTGACTATTTATATATTTTTTTTAAGATGGAAGAATATGTCACTGTATTGTAAAAAAACTGATCTTCATTACGTCCATTTTATAGCCTACACAGAACAGCGAACGCTTCATTACCACTGAAATCTCCAGCATAATTCGCTGTATTCCACTTCAAACCTTCCTAAAGCCATGTTGTGTACTCTGCTAATCCAGCATCCCAGTGTTCTCAAAATGTCAGCTATACCGGTGCTGCCATACTTAGAAATAACTCTCTGTGTGGGTCTCTTTTCCCTAGGGAGAGTGCTGTCTGCAGAGGTGAGAGGGATTTGATCTTTGGACGCTGTGGCAGCCCCAAGTGCACATTTGAGGCCGGGGAAGTGAAATAGGAATGTGTATATTTCTGTCCCAAGCCGTTTTTCCAAATTAACGTAGATTCTTGTTTCAATTTTTAATCTTTCTTCAATTCTCTGAAATTGCACCTTTGGCTGTCCTTCTACAAATGCTTTTGAGATTTTCAGCCTACCCTTCATCCTGGGTGTTTCCATAAAGCAAGCACATATCGCAGTGTTTTCTGTTTTTACAATAATAATGTTGATAATCTGTCACTTTCAGTTGTGATTATGTTGTCAGCTAGGCCGGCAAATCTGTAAAATATCTAGAAATCCCTTGCCAGCTGAAACAATTTCTGCAGTGTTTCAGTCAGTACCCACAGCTTTAGGAATGTTGCCAGAGGCGATGGAAGTTCCGCTCTCTGCGGGCCAGAATTACGTACGTACAGGGATTTGGGGTTTATTTTGTTTTCTTTTGTTTTCTTTCTCTCCCAGTGGTCCCAGTTGGGCTTTACGCTTAACCAACCTACAGCGCCCTTCCCAGCGCTGCACTATATCATGTTAGAAGGCAAGCGGCAACGGCATGATTAAAGTAGGGGCATTTAAAATGAATAGTACCTACCCATGGGCTGCGCTGACAACCACGGTGGTTTTTCCTCGTGGAGGATGGCAGAGGGAAGGAGAAGGTCGGGAGTATTGGGTCAGTAACATTCCAGTTTCTCTATTCCGATGCCATTACAGACCAGTATGGCAGAAGGCTATTGAGGAAACCGGCACTTTTCAGCAGCGGTGTTGGGAACAACATTCCAATTTTCTTTCATGTCTTCTTGTGCTAGAAAACCACTAGCAAAATTTCAGCTGCTCTGGGGAAATTCAAAGTCCAGTCAATGCCTTCCACCTGTTTTTGGTTTAAGTACTGTATTGCTCAGTGGCACTTAGGCAGAGCGCAGTACATCTACCGTGTCGTGTTTAGATATCTTAATGAATAACTTAACTCTAAATAGTCTGCTTGTTCTGAAAAGTAAAGTTATTTTACCCTCAACAAAGACTGTATGCTGTTTCGCCCAGAGGAACCAATTTATTTTCCTTGCTTGAGTCTGTTTTGAAATGTGGAAGTGCCCACCAGCCTCCTGCTGCTCTAAGCCAGGGCTGTCACAGTGTCAGCTCTGCCTTTTTCCAAAGCACTGCCTTTCAAAAAATCTGAGATGTTAAAAGGGATTTGTGAAAGGTTTTTGAGACTTTCCAAGGAAATACAAAGCAGAAATGTAGCTTTCAGAACATTGCTGAAACCGTGCGCTTTGGGGATTGAGAGTCTTGAGGCTCATGTTGTGAGGAAGATTAGTTGCAGAGTTGTTTTGGTTTCCTGCCTAGTGGAATTGTAGCTAAACTGCGCTGGGGAAAAGGAGAACAGTAAAATTGATTCATGTCATCTTCTGTACCAGTTGGAGTACTTTGGAGTAAAAGCATCCTTTCATTTGTTAAATCTTGAAGGGCATGAAACTGAAACGTTGACAGGTGACCCTTTTCTTCCATTCATTCTTTCATTCACCTATCTATATATTTAGGCAAGCGGCTGAGAAATGTATTAATAAACAATAAAAATAAACAAGTCAACATCTTTTCTTCATGACATGCCAATGCCTTAGTCAGACTGCGTAGGTGTTAGTAAGGGTTCAAAGCCTATACTTCATTTAATCAAAAGATCACAAAGAACCCACTACATTTTGCAGGTAGCGGAAGAGTTAAAGATTAATGGCTTTAATTTGCCTTTTAATACAGCGTTTCTTCAGTAAAAGCCTCAAGTATAAAATTCAAGTGAACCATGACCATAAGGTTAATGGATTTTCATCAGCTGAATTTTATAAGTGTAGCAAATAATTATTTGTCACGGCCTTCACTGCAATTTGAAAATACCCTTAGGAGACTGCCATTGCAATAGAGAGGAAAACCACCCCATATTGATTTTTGCTTCTCATGAATAATCTTTGTAATAATTGTGTGTGGTGTGTTAGTTCTCATGACCATCTACCCGGTGCATGCAAGTTCTAGATAATTTTCACAGTCTCACCTGTTTGTTTTCTACCCCTTGCTTGCTGAGTTACTATACTCTTCTAACTCGTAAGGGCTGTGCTTTGGGAGGTGCTTAGCATATTTTTGTAGACTATTAGAAATGATCACAAAAGCAATTTGTGGTTGTGACATTTGCTTTGGGAGGGGAGAAGCTTCAGCTCAGAATACTCATCTCTCACCTTGGTTAGTATTCAATTTTCCATACTTGGATACGATTGCAAAAAACCCTACACATATTCTGTCAGAATTTACATGTATGTATTGTCATCTTAATGCAGAATGCAGCTGGAATAGGTTTATCATCTGTTTTTTATCAGAGCTACAATATTTTATTTACAGTATATGTATTTCAGTTACACTCATTTTAAAGTTACTGCGTGAAATAAAGTTTCAGCAACGTGATTCATTCAGGTTGTTTGGGAGTAGCAGTAAACAGAATTTAGAAGTCTATCTTAATATAAGTGTTGCATATCATGTAATTCTTACCTGGTATATTTGGCATCCTAGTAATAGAGCACAGCAGTACCAAAAATACAGCTGTGCACTATGTCTGACTCCAGTTACCGCTGTTCACATAGCGGTATCTTGCGTACTCTGCATAATTTGGTTTCCAGGGTTGTCAGCAGTCCATATGAACACCTTAATGTTGCATGAAGGTAACGGTTTTGTGTTGTAGTTTCTCTCCTTTTTTGTCATGCTTGAACTACAAATTCTGTATGTTTAAAAAAAAGAAGCTTCATTTTCCTGAGGAATTTAAAGTCACATTATGTTACAAGTTTTGCTTATTGAAAAAATGTAGAAGCAGAGACTGCAAGTGCCAAAATACTTGCAGGCTTAGCAGAGAGAGGTAAGTTTACAGGAGTCTGTCTTCCTATCAGTACCTATGGGGTAATGATTGAAACTTGTAGGATCACTTCAAAACAGATAAAACTTTTTTGCACTGTAACGAACTTCTGCCTTTTTTGTGTTCTTTCTTCTTCGTTTTATTTTGTTTTGTTTTGCCACAGAAGGCATCAACAAGCTCAAAAACAGTTTGAGGAAAATTCATGGGCAGCATGTCCACAAATAGATACTGTAGAGAATAGACAGAGATATACTTTTTGATGTTCCTCATCCAGTGATCGTGGATGTTGAGGAGCAGAAAAGGAAGGGATTGTGGAGTGCTCAACCTCGCAGCATCTCCTGCTGCCACAGTTGGGGTTCCTACACTGGGCTACATAGATCGTGGTCTGTCTGACCTCAGGGGCTAGCACTTATTTTAATAGAATTTCAAGTGCAGTTCTCCTAAACCACGCCTTGGCTTATTTAAATTGGCAAAATCCCTCTTCAAGAAGTACTTCCTGTGCTTCCAGTCCACTTGATATCTGATAGTATCATCTGGTATAATCATCAGGTAACTGAGGAAAGTTGCCGTTCTTCAGCATGCTCAGAATGCATCATGATTCTTCCAACAGGACACAAGAGATACCAAAATAGATTGAAAACTTCCATTTCAGGAAGTTTTCACTGTGAAAACCAATGCTATCCTGTCATTCTCCGTGATCTGGATGCCAGCTAAAGATTTCAAATGTAGATTTGCCATGGGTCCCCAAGATGCATGCAAATTCGTGGTGTAAGCCATTGCGTTTGTCAACAGGCTGTTTCAGGATAGCTGTCTCTGTTAAGAGGGGTGGGTCATTATCTTATTAATCTGGAGCAGAGATCAAAAAATGCTGTTCTAAATTAATTCTTATGATTTGTGTAACATTCCAGTGCCCTCCATCATTCAGCAATTTGCCAGAGAGAAAAGAAGGTTGGCTTCTGCTAGGCTAGTATTAAAGACCCTTGGGGGAATGTCAGGTACTGTATTTTAATGCCAGTGCTGCTGGATCTTGCAAATCTAGCTAATTAGAAGAGTAAATTTCTTTAGCTGATCTCATATTAGATCTTTGGAGTACGGAATAAATCACAGGTGAGGTAAAACTTAACTAGTGACATCCATCTTATGTTTGTGCATAATAACATTAATCCTGTTGCTGGGTAGAAGAGCGTAACAATAATGTCGCTTCCAAAAAGCTTGTATTGATATCACAGAATCATAGAATGGTTTGGGTTGGAAAAGGACCTTAAAGATCATCTAGTTCCAACCCCCAATATCGAGGCTCCCTAGAGACATTCAGCTGTCAATATGAAACTTTCTATGAAAGTGAAAGAGGGGGAGTAAGAGGGACACATATTGATGGGTCTGACAAATATCTGTGTCTTTTCTCCTCAGGCAATTCAGCTGAGTCGAGATGGACAGTATCTGCTTACGGGTGGAGACAATGGAGTTGTCATGGTATGGCAGATGTGGGACCTCAAGCAGCTTTTTGCTTACCCAGGATGTGATGCTGGAATCCGATCCATGGCCCTGTCCTATGACCAAAGGTTAGAGCAAAGTTTGGTCTCCACAGGAATTCACAGAATATATGCTTAAAATAATTGCATTTTTGGTGTTCTTCCAATTTTGATTTTCTGTGGATCACAGATTCTGGTGATTATATTGAGAATTCTGCACTCACGTACGTTTCTTTCTAACGTGTCATATTCAGGGCAGGTAATCTTTTTCAGGATTTCAGCTCTTAGGGGAATGAAGAGAGATTCAACAAGTCTTACTTTGACAGACTTTCAGGAGAGGCTGAGTTACTGACCTGTGTCATTGTACAGTGTGGGTCACATGGAGGTGGAAGGTCACATACATGCTTTTCGTGTTTCTTCTTTCACTTATGATACAAATCACATTCCTAATTCCAAACCCTTACGTTAGAACAGTTAGAATAGTTGCACAGTAAGATTCCCCCGTAAATATCCATATTTTGCTAAAGCAAATCTTAATTTTCGTTTCTAGAGAAGTTATTTTATCCGCAGAAAGCATGACCCTCCTTGAAGATTGCTTCTACTGAAGGCAATCAGTTAATATTTTTACTGCATTTGCACATTACGCTTTCAAATGCAGCTCTGTTTAAAGGTCCTTCTCTGTTTTTATCACAAAAGTGGTGTTTGTTTATAAGATGGATGTTTGCTATTTCATCTGTACACTTTCATTTTGCAGCTAGAAATTATATTTGCTTTCATGCATTTGCTTTGTTGAGGTCCTGTGTATTTTTCAAGCAGATTTGGCCCCTAAATCCCTTAGGGATGCCAACATTGTGCAGTAAAGCATATTGTGGAGACACTCAGCCTTCCACAGGTGGAAATCCATACTGAATGTTTGAACACTTTTACCTGGACTACATTTATAACACTGACCTAAAATTAACTTCAAAGAATCCAAGACAGCAAAATCTGTGGACTTCAATCAAACATTCAGCTTCTTGTTAATCATAATTAGAGATTTATAGGCATTTTGGAAGAAACAATTTTCCAGTTACAAAAAAAAGTAAAAAATCAAACTGCTGTTATTTTACTGAGTATTTTACGGAATAGTTACTCAGAGGAATTTATGTGGCATGCATGTGTTTCTGTGTTTGAGTGACTGTGTAAAAAGAGGTTTTAGCCTAACACAAAAAACAATCAAAATGATGCTCTTGAAATGAAATACCCTGATACTATCAAAATGCAGACTCTGATTATGTCATATTTAGTCTTTGTTTTGAAGAAAAGAAACCAACAGCTTTTTACTCTTTTTAATTTTTTTTCTTATTATTTCTGAGGCTTTTTTTCCTAAAATGCCAAAATTTTGTACACCCCCCATACTTTTGATTTGCATAAACCTTTGAGGCAATAGGAAAGACAATACAGTAACTCTTGTCACTGTGTGCTATGTCATGGCTTTCCAAACAGATCTAAATGATCTCCAGGAGTGGGCCAAGGGTAAGGTATTTAGAAAGAGTGGGACAGCCCAGTGATCCCTTTCAGGAACCTCCAAAACAAGCCAAGCCTTCAGATAGCTTTCAAACCCAAACACCAACATTTCCAGCTGAAGGCCTGTGCCCACATCCAGTTCCTTCACGCAGATCATGTGCTCAAGTGGGGAAGGTGAATCTGAAACGAACACTTCTCCAAGCCTTCATTCACTCCGCTGCTTCTCCAGGGCTTTATCCCACTCCAGTGTCCCCCCAAAAGCCAACCAAGCAAGCCAAGGAGATCTAAAGTGGCCTTGGAGGACAGCAATGCTGGTCAAAAGTCTGTGGCCGTAACTCTCAGCTGTAGCTTCAGGCCAACCGTGCAAACTGTTGCATACTGTTCTGTACGTTTTATGCTCTGTAAGTCTCTCAGAGGTGGTGCAGTTGGCAGTTTTATTCAAATCCAGCTTACTAGAGTCTGTGGAAGCCCAGGATGGAAGCCTGACTTTTCTGGTATGTGGAGCAGTTCCAGCTGTTTTCAGTGGGTGTTGGTCGTTGCTTCAGGTTGTCACATCTGTATCAATGGGACTCTCTGGTGTGTTGACTCCTGTATCTGACCACGAGGCAGTTCACTAACAAATATGATCTTGTCCTTTCCTGTCCTTTTCTTAGGTGTATAATGACTGGCATGGCATCTGGGAGCATCGTGGTTTTCTACAATGATTTCAATCGTTGGCACCACGAGTATCAAACCAGATACTGATCTTCACAGAGACCAAGCTTAGCCCTGATGTGGGCAGCTGCTGTCAGAAGGAAACTGAACACAGCAAGCCTCCCTTGGTGTCTTGCCACAGCATTGTTCCTTATAAATAGCTGTATTACATCTGAATGTAACTTAAATTTGCTGGAAGAAGCAACCTATTTTTTAAAGTTAATTGCTATTTTTGTAGACCTTGCTTGACTTTTTTGGGGGAAGGGCAAAGAAGCAGAAAAACGGCTGCTGGGTTCTGTAGTTAAAAATCTATATTTTTAGTCCTAATGAGAAGTCTATTTTGATCCCTGTCTGTAAAAGAAACCTAAAGTAAAGGTGGTTAAAACTCAACATTCTAGCTATATTATGAAGAAATGGATTTTCCGTCTGAAGCTTTATCTATAACCTTGAGAAATATATGATTTTAATGCAATGGAAACAAATTACAATGTTTGGGGAGGTTTAATCCGCGCTGTCTGCACCACGCTTTGTCTCATACTTTTCCAAATGATTGTACTACATCAGCACTGAAGTTTCTGGGAATCAATGGTAATATTTAAATTATGATTAATGTAATTTTAAACCTTGCATATTGTTTCCATCAATGTTACTGTTCAAGCATGTTTCTAGGCCTAGACAATTAGTTCTTTTTAGTTGTATGTTTTGTGCAGTTGAGAGAGAAATTGGGAATGGAGTTCGTGTTACATCAGGTGTGAATCCTTCTAGTTTCTCCCTGGCATCTCCTTCAAAGCACACCAAAATGTGGATTGTTCCTCAGAATCAGAAAGGCTGTTTTGAAGACTTCAAACCCACGGAGGCAGGTTTTTTAATAGGTGCAAGTATCAAAGCACACTTGTGCTGGTTGACTGGGAAAGCACTAAAAAGGCAGGTGCTTGCTGGTGCACAGCCTCTGTACAGCAGAAGCATGGGACTTGCAGGTGACTTTCCTTTTTCTTTCCCAAAACCAGCCCCTGCAGTACTGTAGCACATGTCATATACCTTTCCTGTGTCTAGCAACAGCAGCTTTTATATTTGGCTGTGACCAAATACAGTCAGATCCTGTCCAGTCACGTTAAATTACCTCTTTCTTTTAGGAAATGAAAAATAATTTATACTAAGGAACAATAAGTTATTTTGGTGTTGCACAAATCTACTTTTCTACAAGATTGCCGTGCAGAACTCTGTGATAATATTTGTGAAAAGAACTGTTATTGTTTTGTAAGTCTGTATTGCATAAAGATCTCCTTTGTATGTTGTGATCAATATGAGTTGAAATTTACATTCCATGTCTGTATTGATACATACATTTCTCTAGCTGCCTACTAGAGCAGTTACTGGTTTTTCTAAGCATTTAACTACTATCTCTTTCAGTAAAGATTTGGAATGAGAAAATTCAGTTTGAGTGAAGAAATTAAATAAAATTACATTTGTAATTGAGAGCTTCAGTGGAGTACTGGGTCTTGTGATTCAATATGTGTATAGGAAATAGATGCTATGGCCAGTGCACTTACAACACTTTTGGTGTAATGCAACAGTGACTAAGTTTTCTGTGCTTTCTGGTTTTATACTGATGTGGTTTTGGTGGTATCAGTAGAATTACATTTATATGTTTTGTGGAGCAGGAGGGTGATCTGAACAAGCAAAGGCTACGGTTGTCATGTCTGTGGTAAGTGCCCAGGGTGTTGAGCAGTAACGTTTGTTATGCAAAACTTGTACTTCCTTAAGTTCAACAACGTTCACAGCCTTCTGTCAGAAGATTTCGAGGTGAAATGGGTGTGTTCCTGAAGTTCAACTTGCGTTTGTCTCAAACCAGAGGTGGGTTTCCTAGGCTAGGTGGAGGGGAAAACACCAAACAAATGAAGGTGTATTTTACCAACTGGAAATCCTGAAATTTTTCTCTTTATGATCTCCTGTTATCTTAGAAAACACTTTTATTATTGATAGAACTAACAGTTTCTGAACAGCTTTTATTATTGATAGACATAATAGTTTCTGATCAACTTTTATTATTGATAGAAGTAACAGTTTCTGAACAGCTTTTATTATTGATAGATGTAACATTTTCTGATCATGAAGACAAAATATTTCAAGGGGAGTTGTTTTGGTAGATTGCTTGTTTTAGAAGGGGCCCTATTTACTGATCATCAGATGTTTTCCCAAACTGACAGTACAACCGCATCTCTGTGTGCCAACATCCCGAGGTGCCCCCAGGCAGTGCATGGGGCTGGGTGGCTCTGGGATGGTCTGGAGTACTTCTGGGAGCAGCAGCAGTGGTGCAGCACAGTGCTCGGCACAGTCCGAGTGCTGCAGCCCTTCTGTGGAAAAGGAGGACATCACCTTCTGCTCCATGAGCAAGCCTGTGAAGATATACCCCCCTGCCCTGCTTGTGCTGGTGGCTTTGGTGAGTAGGACAGATCTCCTCTTCCCACAGACACACAAACCTGCCTTGGACACCGCCTGGTCCACGTCATGCCCTTTGTGATGAGGTGGGGGAAAAAGGGTTAAATTGCCCCGATTCAGCCTGTGTTAGTCTGTGCAGGGCTGCACCTCTGTCATGTGCATTGCCTGAAACTTGTTTGCTCCCCAGGTGCCAGGCGTTAGCCTGCAGCTAGCACTGAGCTGCCTGTTTGCAGAATATTCCAGAGAAGAGGCAGCCGAGGTCTTTGTTTCTTCAAAATTCAGAGGGATTCATGAACAGCAGGCTTCTCCGTGACTGTCCAGGCTTTCTTCTGTTCTGGTAAGTTCAAATGGACGTGGTGTTAGCTGTAGTTTGTGGCAGGCTCTGGAAAGCAGCGTTTTCTGGGAGCGAGGCTGGTCAGAAGCTGTGCTGAGGGTCGGTTTTGGAGGAAAGAGTCTGTGAAATCCCCTCTGTTTGCTGAAAATTGCTGATAGAAAACCTGTAGGATCTGGCAAGAAATGATGGTGTGATCAGAGTGGTGGTTTCTCTGAAGGAAGTTTGTGGTGTTGAACAAGAATTGGCCTAGACATGGTGACTACCTAGATTTAGCTTGTCCATTTTCCATATTCATAGATGTAAGTGTGCTTGTGTTGTGGCATCTCTGGTTTGCTTTCTCTCTGGTGAAATGGTTCACTAGCTTGGGTTTTCCATGTGATACATCGTCACATGAAATCCAAAATGGTTTTACTTTTATGCAGAACCAACTTCAGCTCTTCAGGAAACTAACACAGTTAATGATTCATGTCCATGCCTATGCATCATAATTTAAAGCTGCTCTTTAAAAGCTCTGGATCAGAAACTGTAGGAAATGGTTTCTGAATTTGTTTAGATTTACTGGAATTCAACTGCATTTAACCCAAAGCCCTGCAACTGAGGAGAAAGGAAAAAAAAAAAGATTAAAACATGAAACAAAGTTTCATAAGAATAATAAGAATTTCATAAGAATAAATTCTAACTTGCATCTCTAAAGTGTTTTAATTGAGACTTCTTATGATAAAGAAGCATATTGTTATAAAGATTATGTAAAAAATCTCACAAGTTTTTATATATTACGGGAATGCAACTGCTTGCTTGTAAATGAATTGAGAGCATCAGAAAGTCTACTCTTGAAAGCACAGAGATTTGTATATTCAGTAAAATCTGAAATGACATAAAACTTCATACTTAGGACTGTATGATACAGCTGACTAATTAAAGACATTTCGGTGTGTGCTTGGCAGTTATGCTGTGCAGCATGACAGGGGACAAAAAGAGGGTTTGAAAACGTGGTGCTTAACAGACAAAGTTTGAGATACGCTCATTTACTGTTTTCGAGTTTGGATTTTGGTTTCTTCCCAATGTTGCTTTGTGCATTGTGAGCTGTGAGCTGCAAAATGCTGTAGCAGAACTGAGTCCAGTTGCGTCTGTAGAATCTGGTTCCTTCAGCAGTAGCTGTATGCAGGCAGAGATAGATGATGCTGCAGATGGCTCTTGTGGTTTGGTTTTTGTCCTATGGATCCTGCAGGATCCTTTTTCAAGCAAGCCCCAGCAGCTGCAAACCAAAACCTGACCATTCTAAACAACAGAGCTGGTGTCTTTTTGAGCAAAGGGTTTGAACTTCAAGGGTTTAAACACTCTGAACTTCAGTATTTCTTATTAATTGGCAAATTTTATGCTGGGCTTTCTGTTTCCAAACGTGACAAAGGCACTTGAAATTCAAATGCTGTTTGAAACAAAATCAACAACAAGAGCAGCAGCTGAGGAAGAACTTCTTGGTGGCTTGTTGGACACAGCTTCCTTCTTGTCCCTCCCCTAGTGCTTTTGGAAAAATGCCCATTGAGTTTAAAAACAAAAGCCCCCTAGAAAGGATTTCCAGGAGAGAAAAGCTCAGCTAGATACCTGTTTGTGTGCATCAGACATTGAAACCGAGTTCAGTACAAGTGTTTGATTCGTTTGCCTGGCTTTAATCTTAAATCAGTTTTACTTCACCAGCATTTTGCATGGGTTACTAGTTCTCTGTGTGTCTGTTGCTTTCCAGTTGCTGCTTCAGTGCAGCTTGAAAGAAATAATGAATAAATGTCAAATATCATTTCCCATTTTAAAATTATTGTTGATGAATATATATATTTATATAACAATGAGTACTTGAGGAAATTTACTCTATCAGTCTGTAATAATTAAGACTAATGACAGCGGGGGGGGATGTGTGTGATACGAGAACCAGGCTTAAACAAGACTTCTAAATAAAAGTTTCTTGTTTAGTGCATAAATTATTATAAATTATTTATGATTAGCCTGAGATTATTGAATTATTATAAATAATTTGTTATATATTATATATTTTATATATTATCACATTGTCATAATTATACTATATAGTAAATAATACCTAATATATTATATATTATTATAATATAATGTATTATATATTACATATATTATATATTATAATGCATAATATAATATTATATTACAACATATATAATTTATATATTATATATACAATATAAAATATATTGCATAAAATAATTAGATATTTAGGGAAGCTGAGAAGAGTCAAGTTTCTGATACTTACATTGTCCGTACATGACAGTCAGTAGGAATGGGTGCTACAGAACCCCCTCGTGTTGAGGAAACTGGTTGCAAGGGCCAGTCATTGTGGGTGGTAGACAAAAATCTCAAAGCAGTTAAGCAGTTTTGCGGGAAATGGAAAAAGCTAGAGGAGAAGACAGGAGCTGCTGCTGCTTCTGTGTTTCCAAAGATTTACAGGGAGCTACATAAAACGTAGGGGTTGCAACCCCTTATGAGGAGGCAAAAGACTGCCTTTTCCCACAAAGCCTTCCCGCTACAAACAGAAATGCTAGAACTTCATCATTAAAGTGAAAATTTCTTTCCATGTGTCTTGCAAGCCCAACTCAAGTACCGACGGATGTGTCTTTCACAACCAGTTCACACCACAGGAAATTATTTAATTTTATGAGGTGAATATAAAAACCATGTTGCACAGCTCACCTCCTCTTCTTCTGTCTCTTGCCCGTTGCCAGGTGTCTCCCTCCTGGGCCAGTCTGACAGGACAGTGGACAGGAATACCTCTGCTTCTTACAGGCTTGGGTGAAGCCACCTTGCTTGGGGTGGTAGCAAAGTCTCATGATCCTTCCCCTTTACTCAGCGCTGGTGAGGCCATTCCTGGAGAACTGGGGCTCAGCTTTGGTCAGTGGCCATGGGGGCATCTCCTGTGTCTTCTCACAGAAGACATCTCGTGCAGCACCACCGCTACCAAAACCTTGACACATAAACCCAGTCCAGAAACACAGAATTAAAAAAAAAAGAAATAGTCAAGAATTTAAAAAAACAGAGACATCAAATCACAATAGAGGGAGATGTTGAAAGAAAATCTAAAAAGCAACAGCCATCAAGACATAGCAGGAAAAATTCATCAACAGTCTGGACCAGGGGATCGAGGGCACCCTCACTGTGTTTGCAGACAACACCAGGTTGGGTGGGAGTGTTGATCTGCTTGAAGGCTCTGCAGAAGGATCTGGGCAGGCTGGATCAATGGGTCAAGGCCAGCGCTGTGAGGTTTGACTCTAGGCAATGCTGAATGCTTGGGGAGGAATGGCTGGAAAACTGCCTGGTAGAAAGGGACCTGGGGGTGCTGGTGGGCACCCAGCTGACATGAGTCAGCAGTGTGCCCAAGTGACCAAGAAAGCCAACACCATCCCGGCCTGTATCAGGAGTAGTGTGGCCAGCAGGACCAGGGAAGTGGTCGTCCGTCTGTACTCAGCACTGGTGAGGCTGCACCTCGAATGCTGGGTTCAGTTTTGGACGCTCGCCACAGGACATTGAGGTGCTGGAGCATGTCCAGAGAAAAGCAAAGAAGCTGGTGAAGGGTCTAGAAAGCAAGTCTTACGAGGAACAGCTGAGGGAACTGGGGTTCTTTAACCTGGAGAAAGGAGGCTGAGGGGAGACCTTACTGCTCTCTGCAACTACCTGAAAAGGGATTGTAGTGAGGTGCGGGTCAGTCTCTTCTCCCAAGTAACAGGGGATGGGACAAGAAGGAACAGCCTCAAGTTACACCAGGGGAGGTTTATGTTGGACAACAGAAAAATTTCATCAGGAGCATTGTCAAGCCCTGGAACAGGCTGCCCAGGGCAGTGCTGAAGTCCCCATCCTTGGAGGTACTTAAAAGACGTGCAGATGTGGCATTCAAGGACATGGCAGTGCTGGGTTAACAGTCGGACTCGATGACTTGAAAGCTCCTTTCCCATGCAGACGACTCTGTGGAACAAACTCAAACCCACGGCCGGGGCGGCGCAGGGCACGGCGGAGGGGCGAGGGCAGCCGCAGTGCCGCCTTCCCCGCACCGGGTGGCGGCAGCGGGCGCCGGGCGGCGCTCGGCGGGGGGCGGTCTCGGCGCTGCCGCTCAGCGCTCTCGACACCGCGTACGGGGGGCGGGGTTTGTTCCCGAAGCGGGAGGTGTGTGTTTGTTTATTCCCTAAGCGGCCCGCAGCCGCGGTCCCGCATCGCCGTTACCGGCGGCCTGGCAGCGTGGAGCACAGGCTACGCATCGCGGCACGGGCCCGAGGCCAGCACGGCTGCTCCGTCGCCAAGTGACGGAAAACTCCATCTCCCGACATGCCCCGGCAGCCAACATGGCCGCCCGGAGCTGCGCGTTGCTGGAATCACAGCGGGCTGGGACACGCGGCCCCTCCCGGCCCCCGCCGGCCCATCGTGCTGCCCGGCTACCGCACTCGGAGCATCCCCGCCTCCCCTCCCGGCCGCGGAGCTCGGCAGCCGCCCCCAGCCCGGGTACACAGCTACTGCCTGCAAGCAGCACTGCTCCAGTACCGCCCTGCGGGATTCCCTCAGAGACCAAACGGGAGCAGGCAGTTTAAGAAGGGCTTTTCCAAGCACTGGCTCCCCTGGCACTGTATAGCCAGTCCTTACAGGAGCTGCTGGTGGGGGGAAACCACAGCCCTGACGAGGCACAGGACACAACAGCAGAGATCTTGTCCGTCACCTGATGCAGTGAGAAACTCAGTAACCGAAGTTACTCAGCAGGCATTCTTTATTTTGCGGCACTGGATGCACAGGGGATCACTCCTCTGAATGTGCATCCCGATGCAAGCTGGGTACACAGTTTATATGCAGGACAAACAGACAGATTCATTCTGTTTCCTAGAAAGGGCAGTCGTGCTGATAGGTTCCTGGCATTCATTTACATAGTCCGAGCATGCGTAATAAAATCAGGGTCAGGGTCTTTTCTCCCCTCGGGGGTCTTCCATGACCTCTGGTGGACATTTACTTCATCTTCTCCTTCACCTAAAACCTAAAATCCTTATTCCTGCTGGTTCTTGTCTGTTCAGCACGCTGAGGTGCCTCGACATGTCTTGTTGTCCTGTTCCTGGAGATAAACACTATCTACAAGGTTATGAGTGTCACAGTCTGTCCCTACTATACAACTACCCATTTGTTGTTGTTGCTTGTTCAAAGATTAGTGAAACTCCACCAGACATCCTGTCTCCTGCCTCCACACCCATGGGCTGTAGAGAGTCTCAGCAGGACCTGGCCAGTGCTCGTGTTTTGTGCTCTTTCTCTTCACGGAGTTGGCATTCAGAGTCTTTTCAATAAAAGGAAAATCTTTCTAATACGAATCAGTTGCAACAGAAATTCCAATGCGACTTATTTAACTGGCATGCAAGTCATGTTACATGATTTATTTCTGTACCAGAATCCAAGGTTATATTTAACACACCCTTTGGATTCTCGCTGGGAATAAGGAAGGCAGATGAGCGGGAACATGTCACAGTAGAGCTGCTGTTTTCAGAGCTGGTCCTGATGACAAGCAGCAAGACACAATAGTGATTTTGTCAGTGAGTACTTAGAAAAATACCTTGTTTCCAATGCAGCAGGCAATGACCCTCCTGTGCAGACAGGGACACAAGGGAGGATAGCTCTGTGGGGAGACGACCTGTTGCCCATGTGATGATTCAGGGAATAACTGTGCAGCCCATCTCTCATCTCATCCTCAACTTTTACTATTGCCCAAGGTGTGTACGAACAGCAAAGACTCAGATACCCCTTAGTCTGGCCTTTGGGTGGTTATTGCTTTCCTTCCTTGTCAGTCCCCTTTTGTTTTCATTCTTCTCATAAAATAATTCCCATAAACTGCGATTTTGATGGCAGCACATTTAAAGAGGTGGGCGGTGAGCTGGTGTTGCCCAGAGGTGTGAAGTGGGTGGCTGTAGCACTGCTTTGCCCTCAGGCTGCAGGTAAACCTGGCAGTCTCATTTTGATGCAGTGCCAATGACTGGACTGGCTTTCAGACTAGCCAGGGAGCACTTGCAGAATGGGAAGGGAGGCACGTGATGAAAAGCTGACTCGATGTCACCAGAGTCCTGCCCTTGTAATTCTACCCCTGGTTCTACGAAAGGCTCCAGTTTCTGAGAAGGTGCAAGGAGGTCCCCTACCTGCAGCTTCCTAACCAAACCTACTGTCCTTTAGCACCTGAGAAGAGACATAGTGTGGGAATCAAAAGGCAACATCTTCACACATCAAGCCTGCAAATAAAACCAAATGAGTGAGTTACCTGGAAATCTCCACAGTAATCTAGTCATTCCACCTGCACAGCATGACAGACAGGTTTTCTTGGTGTCAGGCAATTGAATCCTTTATCAAGTTGTAAATCAAAACCGAACCTTACAAATCATCATCATAAAATGTTACCAGAGGTTATGTTCCTTTTTTTTTTTTTCCTACAGTTTATTATTGGATCTTTCTGGAATATGCTCTTTTAGATTTGCCAGAGAGCAAGTCAGAGATGGAATTCAGTATATGGAGTGAGTCTTAAAATCTTGAAAATAATATTGTGAACATTTGTTGAATCTCATTGGTTGGCTATTATATTCACTTGACTGCATTTCACATTATTATGTAACGTATGCACAAACATAAAGCTCTCAGATGTGTTACAGCTGCTCACTGCATTTGCTTTCAAAGCGGCTGACATTCTGTCCTGCCAGCTGGATTGTCCTGTAACCGATACCCACCCCTCCCCGATGTATACATCTTGGGAAAGCACCCAGCAAGGACCTGAGCCATCTGCAACAGGTGTCTCATGTCTTGATTTCTTACTATCTAGGCCGAGGGTTGTGAAATTCTCCTTTGCTGCACTACAGAATTACTTAAGTGCATCACCTTGCCCTTTGAGACAAATTAAATTTGCTGCTGATGTCTGTTGTGTTGTGCTGGGCACGCTGTTTTTTGGGGTTTTTTTTCATTCCAGCCTTATGACATCAAAGCATCCACTGTCTGCTTTACATGACATTCTACTTTGCAGGAGTCCTGTTCATTTCCATCTCCTTTATGTTTGGTCAGATGTTTTAGAAATCTGCAGCTGCACAAAATGACTCCCCTGGAAGGTGAATACAGAACGTGCCAAACAGCTCACAAGGGTCTCCAGCAGCAGAGATCCAAGGCGTGTGGAGTTAGGACCAGTGAGAACCCACAAGGGAGCACTTATGTTTACCCAGGTTTTCCCAGCCAATCAAATAACCTGGGACTACATCTGGGCCAGGCTTGTCCATATTGAGAAGATGATATGTGACTGACTGAATCAGGATGTGCTTACCTCCTTGAAATGAGCGTGCCCTTAGTTAAATGCAAAAACCAGGGAAGCTCTGCCACCTCTTGTCACAGTAGAGCAAATAATTAAGGAGACATTCTTCATTTTTGTTTTCATCAATACTTACCATTGTATGTGCAACTCGTTTCAAAACTGAATTACCTTCCACTTGGTCTTGAAAATATTCAGATAATATCCCTAAATATCATCCTAGATAGGTAAACCTGCTCAGGTGAACAGATGCAAGCAGAGTAAGCACAGCACGACATTTAACAGCATAACCCTGGCAACTCCACTCCTTGAACAAAGCTAAACATGTGATTACCTCTTTACTCGCCATGTATTTTGTTGCCCAGAAAAACTAAAGGGGCCTTTTCCTTCAAATGCTGACAATATCATTCATTTCTTTGTGCTGAAGAGATGAGGTGAAAAGGCAGGATTAATTTACTGCTGAGGTAAGGGGACAGAGTCCTGTTGGTTTCGGCTGAGCTGCGTGCTCTCTGGCATCAGTGAGGGATTTGAATTGAACCTGAGGCTGAAGATGCCTTTTTGAAGATGAAACTTATCTGAAAATGATTAAATGTTTCTGTAGAAAAGTAACTAACCGTGTGGGGCTTGATGACTTGGCCTAGCCATCAGCAAACACTTCCAGCTTCAAAACATCTTCAGGAATTAATTTGCCTGTGTTACTTACTACCACAATTACTGTAACACTTTGAGGACTTGGAAGACCATTGTCTTCAGCACTGCACAGAAGGCCACTTGGAATAAATCCCATGCTAATGCTCATTCACCATCATCTGTCCAGATGAGAGCAGTTCCTTTTAGTCACATTTTATCCTGTGCCCCACAGGCTTGGGGAATCTGGCTGAGAGCGCTTTAATACTTCACACCTCTGATACCCTAGGAAATGAGCTCATTATTGCAACCGAACTGGCAAAATAACCAGCTTATGCATCTTACCTTAATGAGTAAAAAGCTCAATTCCCCATAAACATTCTCTCAGCAGTAGACGCAGTTCTGGTTGTTCTCAGCATCTGTACTCCATGTGCATCCAGCTGTTTGTCCCTACCATCCACCCTGTCCCTCGTATTGCAGCCATTACCTAAATACGACAGAAGGTGTCAGCAGCAGACAGTCTGCAAGTGCAGGATCACCACAGCTCCACCGTGCCCCAGATTCCCAGTAACTGTAACGGGCCCATGCAAAAGGCAGATGGCAAAGCAGGCGAAGATCACCTGCTGGACTCTGCGTTGCTTACACGGGGTATTTCGCCGGGCCGCTCTCATTCCAACACCAAACAATGACTGCAGGCTGCTGAAGCTTTTGTTCAATGCTGAGCAAAATCTTGAACGCACCCATGTTCCTGTGGGCTCCGTGCAGTCCACACTAAGTCAGCATGAGGATTCTCAGAAGCTTCTTTGTGCTTCGGGTCAGACCCTATAAGCTGACAGGCTCACCTGCAAACACAAGATTTCACGAAATCACCTGTATGACAGAACAATGTTCAGGAGTTGGTTTTGCATGCAGGCCCTGTGCTTTGTAATTTTTTTACAAAAATGTATCTTAACTTGAATATTGCCTCAGGTTTTGTCTTGCAGAAGAGGCACAGGTTCATAATGCTGAATGCCTATTACCCTATTCTTCCTTTTTGCTCTTAGGATGAAGCAATAACCCTTTCCATGGTAGCAGGTGGTGGTTGTAGTAACAACAACTAAGCAAAGACAGGTAGTACAGCATCAACAGAAAACAAAAACTGAGCTGTTGAGTACACTGCTGCCACAGACTGGGTCACACACGTGCTGACTTCTGCATGATTTCTACCTTCAGAAATTTATGCTGATTTCTTCCTTCAAAAAGGCGAATACGAAGTAGTGACCGCTGTTATAAAGCACTCTCTTTTTCTGTGAACGTTCTAGAAAAGCCTTTCTCTTGACAACTGCAGAAAGAAAATCACAGCCAAGCAAGAAGGTAGTTTGTTAGCTTACCTACAGAAGCACAAGCAGCAGAATACTCTTGAGGGATGTTTGTCAGGGATTACCTCACATTACCGCCCTATTTTCCAAGTCACCTGAAAAAGGCCACCACAGCCCAGCTCTGAAGGTCAGTGGACATGAGCTAGGTCAGACCAACGAAGAAGTGCCTGTCAGAGCGCAAGCACTGCCAGTCCCTCTTCTTCCCTCTCGAATGCCTGCTCCAATTTTAGCTCAGGCACAGAAGCCAGAGAAGCTGCCTGTCTCACAGTGCAACATCCTGATTACTTCATTTAGGAGTCTCTGGGTACGACTTGTCATTTCCCAGTGCATGTAGAAACCCAGACCTCCTGGGTGCCAGGGTAAAGAGAAAGACCTCACCATCCTCAGCAGTGTACGTGCTGAGGGCACGGTGGGCAGCTCAGATGTGCTACGATCGGTCTGCCTCTGTGCCTTTGAATGGCTTTGGAGAGAAGCCTCACAGAGGTTTTGCAGCAACCAAGTCCCAAGATAACAAGAGCACCAAGTGACAAGGCATCGTGAGAAAATGACCATTACTCGTCCTTACTCTGTGGCAGTAGGAACAAGCTCTGACCTTCCAGCCAGAAACAGAGAGAAGTCTTCCCCCAGAGGCCCCAGGCATCCGATCAGGCTCTCCCAGGGCTGATGACAAACCCCAGGTAAAGGCCCTCTGTTAGGATCACTGTTAAACACACTTCCTCTGAGCAGCGTTTGTTTTAAGGTTCTCAGGTGGGTTCTGATAAAGCTGCCTTAGATCCCAGACATCCCTAGCAAACAGGGAAGGCAATCCAAATGAGAATAAATAAATAATTGTAAAGCTTTGGAGGACGGCAGAAGTGCTGCTTTGTATTAATGACACTGCCTGGATTCTCCACCATTTACCCTGCTAATGGCTTTATGTTCCCGTTGATCATAGAGACTGAATGTAGGATGGAAAGATAAATTATCTGTTGCCCCAGTCACAGAGAGAAAAGATGAAAAAGAAGGAATATGAGCTGTGCTCTGTCAAGAGCTGTGCTCGATAACTCTTTAAAAGGGAAGCAGAAGTCACTAGCATTTTCTTGGGGTGGGGGGTAGAGGGGTAGATGACTGAGAAATAACCCCCCCCATTCCTCACGGCTGCTGGATGGGACAGCAGCCAGCAGTGAGCAGGGCCAGCCTGTCCTCCCATCAGGCTCACACCAAGAGGTGTGTCCACGGCTGGAAAAGAGCCTAGCAGGCAGAGAGCTTCCCTCTGTGCTCCAGGGGTGTTGGACAGCAGGGAACTGTGCGTGACCTGGCAGTGATTGAACCGAGTGTCTTTAATATTCCAAAGCTGATCCCAACCCAGCGTGACATGCGTTGATCTCTAAAGAAGAGCAGTTGCTAAGGAAACCACTTAAAAGGCTGCTTTAAAATATTTGCTACATATTCAAAAGCCAGAATAATTTTCTGCCGTCAAATTGCCACTGCTCTTCAAAGGTCATTAGGAGTATTCTTTAACCATTAAGATATAAAAATGCTTGTGGTGCCTCTCAGCAGACAGGTGACTGAATTCTGATCTGGGATACTATCTTTGTAACACTCAAGTCACATCACTGAAACAAACTCAGCTGTGCTACTGTGTGGCCATTCCAGAGATCAGATGTTACAACTCCATATTTCTAATACAAAGTTACTGTGTCTGACATCATAATGTTTTGAAGTATTAAAGCTTCTGACCTAGCATACTTCACCGTGGTTCAAGTTCAAGGGCAAATTCAATTTGCACAGCTATAACACAGTACCAATGAATGCCAAAGGCACTAGGTGAAGGGCTAGGAACATGCTGTTCGCACTTTTCCCTGCATTTAAGAGGACAGTTATTCACTAGGGGCGCACAAAGCGAATGAGAACTGGTTTAGAGCCAGCAGTCTGAGCTTGGGGGCTCCTGTGAATCTGCTCAAGTTGCATCACAACCATCCTGTCTCGGAATGCTTTCTGTTTCTGTCTCAAACGCAGCAGAAACCTGTTGGGTGAGACAACCAGAGGAAACAAAACTACCATATCCTAAAGTCTAAACACAAAAAGGATGTCACATCACCTGGAAAAGCACAGAGCGTGAGTTTGAGAATTAGGCACTGCTTGTCAAAATATGCCAAAAATAATACAGTTTCACTTTTCTAGTTCTTATTTCTAGTCAGAACACTTCTTACCTTTCTTAGTCATGTTTTGATGTTAACACTGCGATTATTTATGCAAGGGCTATACCTGGCTGAAGTGTCAAAAAGCACACGGAAGAATTGCAGCTGCCTTGTGCTGACTTACAAGGCCGGGCAGGACAGAGCCTTGGCACACTGGTGATCAACCTCCCCCTGCCCCCTGGAGTTTGGTTTGTTTTTCAGTCACATGAGACAGCAAATTAAGGCTTTGGAATCTGAAGGTGGAAGCACGCAGGAAAGGATGAGTGAAAAAGGGAAGAGGGGTAGCAGGAGAGAAATAATCACAGGACAAAATATTGCCAAATTGTGAAGGAAAAGGAGAACAAAGTAAAGCGCAGTGGGCGGTGAGGGAGGAAGAGATGAGGAACATGACAGAGAAGAAAAACCAGAGGCAGTAAGGAAGAAAAGAGAAAGATAACCTTGCAGGAGCAGAAGTTCTTTGGAGTCTAGAAAACTTAACTCATCCTTCAGGGGAAAAAATTACAAAGGGAAAGACCGAATTAACTGTTTGTAATCAGAAACAAATTTTGTGCAGTACAAATTCCCACTCTTCCTATTCTGGGGTACATGTTCTGGGTCCCCATGGTCAGGCTCTGGGGAGCACCCTGTTTTCCTCCAGATACTGGGGCAGCTGATGGGGCAAGGAGCTGAAGTAGCACAAGAGATATGCACACAATCCCTGCCCAGCGCACTGCTGCCGAGCAGGGATGGGGAGGCTGGTGGCCAGGGAACCGGTCTCTTCCCCGCTTGTAGGGTGAAACAGAGGTGTGGGGTCAGGTCTGGGACACTGTGTTCTCCTGGAGCTGTTACAAACTGTGCACAGTACAGTGGGAGCAGGGAAGGGAAGGGAAGGGAAGGGAGAAGCCTCAAGTTGAGAAGATGCCAACCATGCCTCCCTCATTAAACAAGAATTATGTTAGTGTGCTGGGTTCCAGTTAATTACCACCAGCAGCTGCTGGCCCGAGTAACTGGGAGGGGTCCCAGGCGGGATAAACAGCGGAGCCAGCCACTGGGAGAGTCAATCCTGACCTCCTGCCCTATATAAGGGGAGGGCTGGAGCAGGGCAGGGGCCCTTGGCTTCCCCTTGCTGCAGTGTGTGGCTTTAGCTCCCAGCTGGGGACTGGGCAAGTGCTGTCTCATGCGCAGGGAGAGCCCCTCGCTGACTTTCTCATTTCGTTAGTACTGTTGTTTTCTTCTCTTTTGTGGTGTTTGATTAAACTTTCCTTACCTCAACCCCTGGGGTCTCACCTTTTTTCTTCCTCCTGATTTTCCTTCCCATCTCACAGGAGGGGGGTTGGAAAACAGTGGGTGAGTGGCTGTGGGTGCATAGCTGCCAGCAGAGGCTAAACCACGGCCCACGAGACATTTACTTATTTGTAGCTGTTGGATGTTACTGGGGCGTTTGGTTTACTGCAGTGTCGTGCCGGGGGCATGGCTCATGTTGTAGCAGGCTGTGTAATGTGTGGAGTATTCTGACAAGGTTAGGCTGGTGGGAATAAGAGTGTCAAGGTGGGAGTATAACCTTCAGGATGTCCAAGAGATCAAGTTTGAAACGAAGACAACTTCAGCAGCTCGAGTGGGAGCCCAGCCCCGACAGTTCATGAATGTCTTGTGACCGTCTCCTTGTTGAACTGTTACTTTTATGATAGGTGCAAAAGGAACTGAGAAGAACCCCTGTGTCTGCCTGTATCATTGCTAAAAGGAGCACGGTTCAGTGCTGCTATTAATCAGCTTTTGTGGTAAACATAACCAGCTGTAGAAGCTGCTTGCAGTTGTAATAAAGTGTTTCTCCTGCACATGAACTGGGGAGTCCATGCCATGATTCACCACAGTAACGTGTGGGTGAAACTGTTCTGTGTAAGGTGTCTCTGCCAAGCTCTGCACCCAAAAGAGCCAATCCTGGGGTGCTGTCATGTGGGGATCCCAGCAGGTGGGTTGGTGGCCGGCAGGGCACAAGAAGGAGGGCAAGGAGGTATTTGGCACAAGGCTGTTTGTTGTGCATGTGTGAGAGGCCAGGGAGGCTGCGGTGGCAGCGAGAACATGCAGCTGCCTCGTGTGTGTGGGTAGCAGAGATGCTGCCAGGGAGGTGCAGCTGCCAGCATTGTCTTGGTGCCTTTTCTTCTGTCCTCACTGCCAGCTCTCGCTGGCTGTGCAGCAGAGGGGTACAAACCCCCTGGTCTGAGAATCCACAGAGTAGGGCAGGGGGTTCCTGGACCTACAGATTCGTGACGTGTCCCCCCTTCAGCCCAAGCAGCTCTTCTGGAATGGGGACTGTACCCATCAGTGCCACTGCTTCTGGTGCAACCTCATCCAGCACAACCCGCGGCACTCTGAGTCGGACGAGGAGCACACCACGAGCTCCTTCTGCCTGGGGCCTTCTTCCACTTCCCCACCAACTGTGCCTTTGCCCTCCCCACCATCTGCCAGAATCTGCCTGACTTCTTCCAGCTCATCCTCAACTTCGAGTGGTCCTTGACCAACCTCACCATCTCCCCTGCATACTTCTACACCAATGAGGAGCAGACTCTCATCAGCAACAGGAGAGTGGTCAAGGTAAGGTCTTGTCGGGGGTATCCAGCCCCTCCAGGCAGCCCTGGAAGTCTTGATTGGTGGCCTTTTGTCCCAGTGGAGGCAGGTCTATGAGGGAAGGACGTGGCCATAATCTATTGGGTTTTTCAGAAAGGTGCCAGCTGGGACAAAAGAGCTGGCAGAAGATGAGACTGTCTGCAGCCCGAGAGTTGGCAGCTGCCTCCTGGCCCACCTCTCGCTGGTGTGGGTGAAGCTGTCCTTTAGAGTGCAGTGGTACTCGGCCTGGCTGTCGCTGCTGTGTCGCTCGGTCTCTGAAGGGCACACTCTGTGGCCTTTCCTGGCCAGCCATGAGCCTCAGGCTACAGTCTCTGCACGTCAGTGGGGTTCCCTTTGTGGGGCAGCCTTGTGCAAGCATTTAAGGGAGGAGCTGTGCTCAGAGTGATCCGTGGGTCTGGAAGGAGGAGAAGGCAGATGTGCCAGCCCCTGCTAAAGGCAAGGTGGTTTGCTTTCACAGCTGGGGTAGCGGGAGGCAGTTGTAGAGCCATTTGTGGGCAGCTCACACCCGCATACGGGGGATGGGAGGGACGTCAGCCTCGTGTCGTCTTCTGCGCCAGGTGAACGGCAACCACGTGAACATCCCCTTTGCCATGGGGCTTGGCACAAAGATCTTCAACCAGGAGGGCTTCCTGGTCATAGACTCCAGCCCCAACATCCAGATCCACTCCAACAGCTTCAACATCATCAAACTTGCCATTGAGGAGCAGCCGCAGAACAAGGTGTGCGGCCTCTGCAGCAACTTCAGCAGTGGACGGATGACTGTGCGACTCTGGGGGAAGCCAGCGGTCAGCAGTGTGGTGCTGGTACAGAGCTGGAAGACCAACGACGTGCAGAAGAGCTGAGTGGCCGGACGCCCCTTCCTTGCTGGCTAGGAGCTGGGAACGGGGCCATTTGCGACAGGATCCCCTGTGATGTGTCCGGTGCCCACAGGTGCAGTGAGCTGCAGTCCTCTCAGTGTGCTGCCTCCTGTGATAACGTCCAGATTCAGGGACTGCAGAGAGACAGCCTGAAGCTGATGGACATGAAAGGCTTCTTCCAGCCCTGCTATGGCCTCCTGGACCCCCTACCCTTTTATGAGTCCTGCTTTCTGGATGGTTGCTACAAGCACAAGAAGGTCCAGCTGTGTGGCTCGCTGGCAGCCTACGGCAAGATGTGTTGCACCTTTGGCATCCTGGGCACCGAGGGGATAGAGAAGAATTGCTGTAAGAGCCAGGGGCTGCCCGGGTCGAGGGGAGACGCATCCTGGCTTCAGGGAGGGAAGTGCCGAGGGCCAGCACCTCTTCTGGGATGGGGTTTTGTGACTGTGTGGGAGCAGGATCTCTGGAGAACACGTTATGAACATCTTTGGCTCGGGAGCACTTGGAGCAGCAGGGATAGCAGATGGGAAGAGTGTGCCAAGGAGATAATCCTGGCCTCTTTCTGGTGGTGGGGAGGAGGGCTGGTCTAGCTGGTGGCCTAGGCCTGTTTGTGATGACCTGAAGCTGTCTTGCCTTCTCCTCTAGCCACCCATGACATTATTGATGCAGAGGTGACCTGTAAAGCTGCCCAGATGGAGGTGTCCATTCCGAAGTACAAGCTGTTCGAGCTGGGCTCCGAGCGTGAGGGGGCGCGGGTCAATGACCACCACTGTCCCAGCACTGAGGGAGAGGACTTCATCTCCTTCCAGATCAACACCACCAAAGGCAACTGTGGCAACCTGGTGTAGGTGAGCCGGGGCATGGAGCACGTGGGAGTGGGAGCAGAGGTGAGTGATGCTCAGGAGGTGCTTTCATGGGTGGGATGCAGGGAAAACAGAGGCAAGTCTTACAGAGTAAGGATGCTGCCCAGCAGTTCCCAGCCCTGCCCCACCATTCCCCTTCTGGCCAGAGGAGGTGGAGGGGCAGCGAGGCCTGTGGTGTCTCCTAGCTCGTTTAGGGGACGAGGTGTCTGTTAGGAGCAGAACTGAGACAGCCCATCTTGATCAACACTCGACGTTCCTCCTGCAGTTGAACAGTCAACAGTAGGCACACAGTGTACAAGAACATGATGTGGGTTGAGTGTGCACACAACAGGGCAACATTATCACCTGGGACCAGATCGTTAGCATGGAGTTTTCCTGTGCCTACGAGCTGGACATCAAGATCTCCCTGGATTTGGTCATGCAGCTGATGCCCAGGTAGGAGGCAGAGAGAGCTATGTGGCCTCTCCTGTCACATGGGTGAAGGAGTGAGGGTCCAAAATTCATGTGCCGAGTTGGGAGCTTGTAGCTTTTCCCCTAAACTGATAATTTTGTCCTTGTTAGTGTGATTGACCTGACAGTGCTGAGGCAGGAAGGGAGCTTCACCACCAAGATGGCCCTATACAAGAACTCATCCTACAAGCACTGCTACCTGCATGATGAGGGGTGCTCACCACCCAAGATGTGCTTTATGTCATCGGGGCTGATTCCAACCACTTGATCCTGATGCTGAACGAGTGCTACGTGACCCCTCGTGGGACAGCAACGACAAGCTGCGTTACTTCATCATCGAGGGAGGGTGAGTAACCGTGGGCCAGGTGGCCCAGTGTGCCCTGTTTATCATTCTATGTGTTGGGGAAGGTGCTTAAAGGGGCAGCTGGAGCAGGGAACCTCTTGGTCAGTGAGATGGTGGCCCTAGATCTCAAAAGGATGGAGAGCAGAACAGCTTGTGTTGTTAGTGCAGGAGTTACTGCCCTTAGCAGAGAGGTGGCTGGAGGCCTCGTGTGTGATGGTGAGATCTAAGCGTGCCACTGCGGGACCCAGGGCAAGGGACCTTAGTGGGGACATGGACAATGGGTGTCTCTCAGGGGAGGGTCCTGTGCCTGGGAGGTCTGGGCTGAACCTCAGTGCTTTGTGCAGGTGCCAAAACAGGAAGGACAACACCATGGGCACAGAGGAGAACGGGGTGTCCTGGATGTGTTGCTTCCGCATCACCGTCTCCAAGTTGATCGGAGGTTACGATGAAGTTCACCTCCACCATGCTGGCTCGCGCTGCGATTCCGAGAAATGCTCCTGCAAAAGAGTAAGTGGGGCGAGTGCCGAGGGCCGGGCTGCCCGCTGTGCAGGGCTCTGGGGGAGCGTGGCGAGCCAGGCCCCTGGGCAGCAGAAAGGGGGCTGGAGATGGATCCCTGGAGGCCAGGCCAGGAGGGTTGCATGTCCCTCGAGGTGCCAGGAGGAGAACCGCACTGTGGGCAGGTCTCCTTGGGACCCGTGCTCTCCAAACCTGGTTGTAGGGTTCTCTTGGGATCTGGGTTGGCCAGAGGGGTGTGGAGGGGATGTGGACAGGGGCTTAGGGGGACAGACATGGTATTTATCCCCATGTAGAACCTCCCTCAGCACATGAGGATGGCCAG
>JANVCC010000063.1:9169-109943 GCA_025345505.1 Todiramphus chloris collaris
CACAACCAGCCACCGCTGTTCAACAGCTTCCAGCACAACCAGCCACCACTGTTCAACAGCTTCCAGTACAACCAGCCACCACCTTGGCCAAAGGATTTCTGTGCAGATGCACAACAGGTGGGTGGAATAAACGCCAGGGCACAACAAGAAGCAAAACACGTGACACATTCTGCTCTGTCCGTGAGCTGGGATTTTGCTGTCACACATGATTCTCATATTATTCTCTTTTTTATCTTGAGGAATAAAAGAATAAAGATTAAGAGGCACCTAACACCTTCTCCTATGGAGACATTCAGAACCCACCTGGACATGTTCCTATGTACCTAATCTAGGTAATCCTGCTCTAGCAGGGGGGGTTGGACTAGGTGATCTTTCAAGGCCCCTTCCAACCCCTAACATTGTGATTCTGTGTGATTCTGTTATTCTACAACACAAAGAGAAGGTAAAAGAGGGGGTGGTGCTTGGAGGGGGGTGCTGTCTCTAAGGAGATTTAGTCAGAAAACAGGATCAAACTACATCTGAAGATCCAAGGTCACCTGGAATCGCTGAGCCAGGAGAAAGGACCTACCTATGGAGAAAGGACCAAGTGGCCACTTCTCATCTTCACAGCCTCTATCCCTCCTAGCATTACAGCTCACTCAAATCTATCCGCAAACAGTTCCTCTGCCTCTACAGCTGGGACTTTGAGGAAGATTTTAGGATTTTAGGAAGAATTTCTTTACCATTAGTAATGAAGGTGGTGAGACACTGGAACGGGTTGCTCAGAGAGGTGGTGGAAGCCCCATCCTTGGAAGTGTTTAAGACCAGGCTGGATGGGGCTGTGAGCAACCTGCTCTAGTGGGAGGTGTCCCTGCCATTGACAGGGGGGTTGGAACTAGATGGTCTTTAAGGTCCCTTCCAACCCTGACAATTCTATGATTCTATGACTCTGGGAGTCCTGACAGAAAAGTTCATTTACTTTAGAGGCCTGCATGGAAATTAAATGTGCCTACCTGCTGTTTCCCTGGGGAATGTCTGCAGCTCAACAGCTTCCCAAACCCAATGGCTCACTTTGAGTGTGGCTGTTACAGTAACAGGGGCAGCATGAAAAATTCCTCATCCCTTCACGTTAACTGAATTCATCAGTTAAGTCCCCAGTTGCACTAAGGCCAGGTCCCAGGAGACCAATGTCTCCACACACCAATGTCTCCATTTCCAAGTGCCAGGAAAGTAAACTGTTGGAGAACACCATGGATGCAAGTACAGCAACTGCCTTCAGTCATCCTGCTACCAAAAAGGATTGACAGGGTGGCCAGCAGATTTCTGGGAATGGAGAAAGGAATAGGGACACACATTGGTAGTAGTAGCAACACACTGCAAACTCTTCACATCGGTTTGAAACAAGCCCCAGACATTTATTGGGCTATCATTAATAGGCACAACCCTGCTGATGCTGAAAAGGAACAGCAGGATTGCTTTCTCCTCTCATCCAGAGAGGAGAAAGACCTCTACTTGGAAGCTGGGATCACAGAACTGGCAAATGTAATGACTCTGGAGGACACCAACTTCAGGAGAAAGGTGATATATTTAAATACCATGGCTAAAGAGACTGGAAAGAGGGTGCTCACAGGTCTCCAAAAGCCCTTGTGGCTGGTTTGAAGAACCAGAGGATACTGCCCACTGATGCCCTGCCAGGACTCATGGATAAGAGGCCACAAGAGTCTGCGTGGGTCCTTGGTGTCCCCTCTACCAGGTCCCCATTTTTCTGGGGCTCTGTCCTTTCTGCTGTTGGTGGGAAAGATCTCTGTAGATGATGCTGAACTGCTCTTTTATATGCCCTTTTTCTTTCCTGGTACACCCAAGCCATGTTGGAAGAAGAGTCTTTGGAGGTCCACAACTCAACCTTCTGTACAGGGCTTGGTTCCTACCAGTACTAGAGCATACTGTGGGATGCCCTGACCATAACATCCCTAACATCTCCTTCTGCTGCGCTTTCCTTGTTCTGTTCACATATATGCCCACTTGGTGCCACTGTTACTCCGTATTTCTCTTCTGTAGCAAAGCAGCAGGTGTGATACCCTGTAGTAAAGCAGGAAAAACAAACAAAAATGGGGGGGGGGAGGGGGGGAGAGATTTAAAAACAAAACAAAAACAAAACCAACCAACCAACCAAAAACCCCAAAACCAAACCAAAACAAACAAGCAAACACAAACCAAAAAAACCCCACACGTCCAGGGCAAAGCAAACAGAGGGAAGTTTGGGAAAATAAGGATACAGTTACTGTGCAAGTCTGTTCCTTCACTCAAGGAGGAGGTAGAGGGGTGCTGGTCCTCCAGCAAACCTACCTGGCCATGGGAGCTCGAGCACTAAGACAACATCAGCTCCAACTACTCCATCAGCTGTTGAGGGTATCCTCAGAGTGTTTTGACACCCTGGGGACAGGTAGGTTTTAGACACATATCTCTGTGTGTAAAACCATTCCCACTGCCAGCTCTGCCTGGCGGTACGTTGGCACTTGAGCTTCCTAAATGGCAACCCACCTTTCACAGCTTATTAATAGCTACAGCTGACAAATTCCCCTCACATTTTGAGGAATTCATTAATTTTGTTTCACTTGTAAGGCTACAGGATAGGTTGTGGCTGCAGTTCTCCTGGACCACACTCATGGAAAGTTGTGACAATTGGCATCATCTCTGCACAGCTTATAAAACTGGGTTTAATTGTTATGAGTTGTCTCTCCTCCTGTGAGTCACAGAGATCCATGAAAGGACAAGCAAGGCGTGGACCACCTAGCAAGGAGTCAGCCACACATGCTGAGCATGCAGGACATCCAACCCAACTAAGGGCTGCACCAATGGAAGACCTACAAGCTAGGTTAGGACAGAGCTAGTGCATTTATTAACGGTGATTTCTACAGACGCTCAAGCAATTGCACCTCCTGACCTCCAAGATCTGTGCCAACCCAGTATACGGTTTCTGTCTGCAGACTCAGGGAGTTTGGGGAGAGATTGGGGGAAGGCGTGCTCTGGATGTGATAATCAAGCCCTGGTGACAGCTCAATTTATCACTGGACAAGTTTCAGCATTTTGACTCAGGAGAACATTCCCCTTTGTCATTGCTTGCTTTTTACTCCCAGTGAAAAATCTCTGATGAGATTCCCAGCGACAGCCCTCTCTGCATTCCTGGTGCACACTCAGCTAGCCAAGCAAGTCTGTAAATAATTGAGCACCCATCATTCCGTTTTCAGTCCCCACCAGCACCAGCTTAGTTTACTCTCAACAGCAAATATTTAGTGAGGTAATCAATCAAAAAAAAAAATCTTAATTTGGATAAGAAAATTAAATGCATTTCCCAGATCTTGTATCTGATTATCTCTGGCATCCATTCTGCCTTTCTTAGACAGCCTTTCTCAGGGTAAGTGCTGTACCAGGAGATAATTATGGACCATCATAGAAGCAGTTCAATTAGCTGCAGCTAATCCTTCTTATTAGCATTTTGCTGGAGCTTGTGGAGTTTTTCAGCTGAAACAGATAAACAAGTTCAAACATTCACATACAAAAGCTCAGACAAAAACAGAAACAAAGGAACAGGGAGAATGTCAGTAAAACCACAGCCCAGCCCATGAGCAGCAGGGGCTGCTTGCAAGCATAGGCAGTGTTATCGCACAGCTCTCAGAGCATGGATGCAATGCCTGGACTTTGGAAACTTCAGCATCTGGGCAGGAGCACATCTGGGTCACAGAGCACAGCTGGAGTCTGCTGTCATAAGGGAGCAAGTTCTAATGACAGTTCAGACATCCAACAGGACATAAGATGTACTCAGAGGACCTAGGATACACCCCGTGCTTACTGTGGTGTGCCTGCATTCAGATACCCAAACTGATGCCATGCTGCTCTGTAGGTTAGTGCCTCTTTTGGAAACACGAGCTCAGGTGAGGATGCTCCATTTTGGGTACCTGTCTCCCACCCACTGTGTTGAGTCCTTGGCCATCACAGACTCCACATGAAGTAATTCATGGCATAAACTTGTCAGCTTTTGCCTTCTCATCAGACACGCCTCCTATACCGACTCTGCCCACCAGAAGCTGCTTCACAGTGTCCTACTTCTGATACTAGAAAAGTGAATTCAATTTTCAGTGCAAATGAACACTGGCTGCTTTGAAATATGTCCCCACTGGGAAGCCTAGTCCTCTGGCTTAAGTACCTTCCTCTGGTGTTTCCCACCCCAGCCTCTTTTTAGGAAGCAATCAGACACTGTTATACCCTGCAGTTCGTGAGGTCTACGTGAGAGACATGGCATTTAATAGAAAACGGACACGTTTCCTGTGCCTGGAGAGACTTTCATTTAGTCATCTCCATTTGCAAGCAGAGCCCCAGCCCACGGGACAGACCTGAGTTCTCCTCACCCCGTATCTTTCCTTCGTAGTGCATGACTAAGCACCTTCGCCAAGCCCTTGGCAATGGCGTTAAGGCAAAACAGTGTCCTTCTGCCACCACAAAAGACTGCTCAGTAAATGAGGCAGCAGCTGTGAGGGAAAACACAAAGGCAGAATGAGATCCTCAGTTCCATCTCTGGCCTGACCTGTCCAAGGATATGGGGTCAAGAGGAGACATCACAGGAACAAGAACTGATCCTTTCTGGGGCTGTGAGTGACGCTGTACATTAGGGACGTGTGCTCATGCTGCCAGGAAGCTGCACTTTCAGGCCAGGCAAGTCCTTGAGCTTCCTGCCATGAAGCATTTGCATTTTTTTCCCACTGCGGCAAAGGCTTAAGAGGTTTTTGAAAGGTCTGTGGTGTTCTGAGAGCTTGAGTGTGCCTAAGCTTTGGCAGCGGGAGGGTGTCTGGGAGGGTCAGGTGTGCCTGGTTTCACCTTGGCACTAGAAGCCCCTTGAATTCAGGCCTCCAGCTGCACGGACCAGCAGGTTCCTGTGTTTCACCACTGTGCCTGTACGTAAAGCAGTTCTCAAATACAGCAGTGGGGACCCAAATGATACGAGGGCGAGTGGCAGATGAGGAAGGGAGATGGATGCATTTATTTATCGCCAGCAGCAGCCAGCTCTGAAAGGGGTTCACAGCAGGCTGTGCACTGCAGTGCACAGTCCTTGCCCAGAGCGCACACATACAACACAGGTTCCTGCCTTATTAAAAATAATAACCCACATCGATTAACTCTTCTAGTGCCTGTTCCCTGTACACTCACCATCATCAGCCAAGACAACATATAACAGCTGGATATCAGGCTCTCAGCAGAACACTGAGCTGAACCAAAACACATACAACCTTTTCTACCACATCCCCATGTGCTTAATCCACATCATGGTCTGCACAAGTCATGTACAGTAACTGTAGGGACCTATGGGAGCTGGGACCCTGCAAGACATCATAAATCAGTGCAGAATCAGTGAACTCCTATGAAATCACCGACAGGAGCCAGACAGTTAAACCTGACCCACATGCCAGTCTTGAGATGCTTGATTACTGCTCTATCTCTTAGGGAATAAATCTCTTACAAGGCAAAGGGCTGGCTGTCGCTGGATGATGCAGAACCATGGCAGGGGACTGCAGAGCTTGATTGCAAATGATGGTCAGAGGGATTTCTGATGGGATTTTGCTCTCAACAGCATGAACAAAAAAAGTACAAACAAATCCACTGCTGTGTGCAGCACTCTAGAGAGGACCAGGAACCTATTTTAAAAAGTTTTGCAGTCTTGCAGATCCAGGGATGGAATCAGTTAGGTAAAAAACATACCAAGGGAGGTTTCAGGCAACACCCAGGTGAAAATCCTTGTGCCTTGCACAGATTCCATCAGCTCTGGTGAAGTGTCAGAGTGCGAAGCTGAGCACAGCATGTCTAATCAGCACCGGGGAAATTGATAAACCCCATAGAAGTGGACAAATTAGCCAGTACTTTGAAAAACTATGATACAATGGGGGAGAAACAAGTAGCTTCAGAGGATGGTATCATAACTCATGGTTATAACAGTATTATTGGCAGTAGGGTTACTATGGCAGAAAGGGTGTACTGGGTGAGGGACTTTATGTCCTGGTACGAAGTGGAGACTAGACACACATCCAGCTGTGCATGGTAAATCTCAAAGGACCTTCCACTGAAGCAAGTACCTTTTTCCCAGGAGCAATGGGGGCGTTTCTGACTGAGATGAAACTTGAGGGATCCCAAAGGTACAATGGCAATGCCCAATTAATGCTTTAATTCATTGCAAAGTCCCTGTGGCTGATGGCTGCTCTCCTGCTCTGGCCTTATGGGTTCCTCCTCAACCACGTTGGGTGGAAAGCCCTTATCTCAGATGAATGTGTAGCACAAGCAGCTCTAGGTCTGCCAGCTACTTTGGGATCCTGAAGGCTTGCAAGCAGTTCCTGTCTGCTTTGTCCTTCAGGAATAGGAAGGTGCTCTGAACACACCCATCACTTCCAAGGCATTAACCATCTCTTGGAGACAGGCTGTTTTGGTCAGAATGGATTAAAAGGATGAAGTCTTACAGTAACATGGGCTGCAGCACTTTCTTCAAAGACTCTTATACCACACTCCATCATCAAAAATTAAATCAGAGCACTTCTTTAAAGACAGCAAACGCTTACTTCCAGCTGATACATAGAGGCTGGAGTTTCTGAAATGAGTGCGTTAGGATACAGGATCACTGCAGGATACAGGATACACTGTAAAATTTTATGGCTTGTTTTACACTTGTGGCCAGACCATGTGGACTTGTGTTTAATACCTGATGTCTCTTCAGGCACCCAGCTCATGTCCAGTGCTGTAGAGTGGTAATTTGGCTCTTACAACAGGGTCTTTTTCCTGCATTTGTCCACATTTCCTTGGAGCTTCTCATTCTGCTGGAGTCCAGACGTCACAAGTGCAACAGTGTCTGTCAGTGCCTGGAAAAATCCATGTGTTTTTCCTAAAGACCTTTTGGAGAGCATCAGTCTGCCAGCCGTTCACTGCCTCCCAATTACTACAAGCTGAATAGCCTCAGGATGCCTCATTGCAATGTCTCTTACTACTGGAATCGCCAAAGCAATGGAAAGTCCCTCGAACAGACATGTGATGAGACAGGTCTGAACTGATAAGCAATTGCTTTCTTCTTCTCTTGCAGTTGGAGGAGATTGTCACCAAAGGAACATGATAGCAAGGCAAGGCTGATAACAGTCCAAACTTGTTGAGGATCCAGGCAGGCAGCCCCTGAAGGCCAGAGTGGGATGTCCAGACAGAAACATGCTTCAATTTCTCTTTTTAGACTGAGACATCCCAGATAAAGCCCTTATCTGGCCTTTTCTCAAATCAATATGATGCTTCAGTCTCATTCTCAGAGCACAGAAGAGGCAGGCATCTGAGGAACAGCTTTATCACATCATTTGCTACAGCCAGAGGAAAGTGGAGTTTTCCACCCAAAGGTGAGTTTGGCAGGTTACATCCCAGCTGCAGATTGTCACTGCCGGCTTCGAGCCCTGTGGTGTGTCACCGCTCCAGGATGTCAGCCCAGCCAACAGCCTGGGGATGCCTGCAAGGGAGATGCATTGAGGCAAAGTTAAAAATGCCCTGAGCACTCTCCTGGCTGTTGAGGGTGGTTGCTGGAGTCCTGAAACCTTACACAGCAGTTTCCCTTCTCCAAACCAGAGACTTGGAAGTGTCCAGCAGGTCAAGGGAGGTTCTCCTCCCTGTCTACTCTGCCCTAGTGAGACCACATCTGGAGTACGGTGTCCAGTTCTCATCACCCCATCTCAAGATGGACAGGGAAATACTAGAGAGAGTCCAACTGAGAGCTACAAGGATGATGAAGGGACTGGAACATGTCTTGTATGAAGAAAGGCTGAGAACCCTGGGGTTGTGTAGTATGGAGAAGACTGAGAGGGGATTTTATGAATGTTTACAAATCTCTGCAGAGTGGGTGTCAAGTAGAGGGGGCCAGTCTCTTTTCACTGGTGCCCTGTGATAGGATAAGGGGCAATGGTCATAAAATGGAAGTTCCACCTCAACATGAGGTAACACTTCTCTGCTGTGAGGGTGAGAGAACCTGTCCCAGACTGCCCAGAGAGGTTGTGGAGTCTCCTTCTCTGGAGAGATTCCAAACCTGCCTGGCTCTGTTCCTGTGTGACCTGCCTTGGGTGACCCTGCTCTGGCAGAGGGGTTGAGTTCGATGATCTCCAGAGGTCCCTTCCAACCCCACCATTCTATGATTCTATGAAACATTCAAATTACTTTTTTTTTTTTATAATAAAATTGTCTATAAGATTTGTGTTTGGTTTGTTTTGAGACTAAGATGAAGCTGAGATGATTGCGAGAAATCATTCCTTGCTACAGAGTTCTTAAGACTCCTGACAGAGGTAACGTGTTGGTCACTTTTTAATTACAGGGGTTAAGTGTGCACGTATACATGGGTCTGGCGTCACACGGAATAGGGATGAAAGATTTCTTTTCAAATTCACAGATTTGGCACCTTTTCTGACTTCCTTTGGACAGAAGAGGGCAGCAAAAGGCTCCTTTGGAAGGAAGTGAAAGCAGGTAGGAGGAAGAGTGCGTGGCCTCCATTTGGAGATGTTTTGCTGTTTGCTGTGAAAAATTGAAGCCAGAATCGATGTCTCTTGCTCTTACACAAAGGGTTTGCTGCAACGAGAATGTTTGGAGCAGAGCCCTAAACCGTGAATCTGTTCCCACCAGATAGTCCTAAAACCCAAGCCTTTTAAAAGAGATGATGCAGATGGCACTTGTGCTTTGTGTGCCACCGGGAGTCCACAGCTGGCAAATACCCATCTATCAGTCCCCTGCTTGACATGCAGCCTTGTGCTTCTATCCCTGCTGTAAATTAAGGAATGTCAGATGACCCTTAGCACAAGGACACTGTCATGCTCAATACTACATCATTTGAACAGTTTCCAGCATGGTTTTTGCCATGCCATGCCATGCCATGCCATGCCATGCCATGCCATGCCATGCCATCCAAGCCAGCTATCTCTCAAATACTTTCAAAGCACGGGAAGTGATTGTTCCCAAGAGGCTATAGTTGGGGACACCCTACACTGAAGCACGTTTAATGGTGCAGGTAGAAACCCCGCCGTTACAGTTTAGCCTCCATACCTGAGAGTGGTCCCAGCTTGTCTAATTTTCTAATACACACGTGCTAATCTCACTGCATCCCAGTGTCCAACCTCAGGAGCACTGTGATTGCCAGTCTGCACAGATCCAATTTCAGGGCATTGATGCCTCTTGCCACCCCTCCTGTAGGGATGCAGAAGCTCTGCTGAGCCCTCTTCAGTAGGGCTGTCAAGCCCACTGGTGAGAGTCATCCATCCAAATTTAGACAACCACAAAGTAGATGTCTCCAATGAGCTCATCAGTTTTTGGTCCCTTTATAGATAGAGCCAAGAAATAGGAATGACTCATACAGCAGTAGACAGCTGTCCCATCACAAGCTGACTCACCTTCTGGAGATGCCCCTTGCTCTCCACCACCCTGCACTGCTCAGACACTGATCTCCAAGGTTTGGATGCTGAGATTCAAGCAGATGTCTCCCATTCCCTGGAGCGACATTTCCCAGTACTGCTGACTGCTCACATCCTTTCTGTGGAGTCTCATAAACAGTCCTACAGGCACCTCATTGACCCCATAACCACGGCTTAATTTGCCCTCCACGACCCACTCAGATGAGATTACCCAATCACACCGCCCATATTTGTGCATAAATCTCATTTCCTCAAGACAGACTGAAATCTAAGGAGAAAATATCACAACCAGAAAGTTCAACCCAAAGTACTACAAAACCTTTCTTAGTTGGTGCAGCTGAAAATAGAGTTGCTTGCACACACAGACTGCTCACACTTTATAAAGATCTTAACTGCCTTGAATCTATTTGTATTTATAGCTGAGAAAACACCACTTCCCTTGCCGAAAGCCTGTGTAAATGCAACCGTTTGCTCAGTACGTGTGATGGAGAAGCACGAACCCACCAGGTGGCTGCAGCGTTGCCAGCACACGGAGTTCATTCAACCCTCTGGATTTCTCCTGGGATTTCTGCAAGCAGGCAAGATGCAGAGCTGAGCAGCAGCAGACGTGTGCAGGTTTTATCCAACCCTCCGGGAAGCAGCGCTCAAAACAGTGAAGAGCCCAGAGGTGGACTTGAAAAGCCAGCCTGAGGCACAGAGGTGGTTGGAAACTCATTCATGAGGCCAGATCTCCTCTGGTTTTAGGCTGAAGTCAAGCTGATGACTGCAGCTGGTCTTTGGATACAGATCCCTACCATCCTGCCAGCACAGAGAGGCCAGATTATTAGACCTGCAGATGAAAATTTTGCACAGAGCTGAGCCCGTGCTCATCTGAGTGCTCTGGTGTCTGTAGGTAAGTGCAAGCTCTTTCAGTGCTTTTGCCATTGTCATTTTATCAACTTGCTGCAATCTGGTTTGGGGTTTTTTTCCTATATTTGACTGTTTATAATTAGCCCACTGAGTCTGCTATTCTCTCAATTTCCTTATCTGTTTCCTGACAGTTTTGGAGACGGCTCCATTTTAAATATATACTGTGCTTTAAGAAAAGAAACTCTTCTCCAGCTCTCTTTGAAACTCAGCACTCTGGGGAGAGTGCCAGTAGACAGGCTTTCAGCTCAAAGAATATCTCTAATAAGGGACAATTAGGTGGCAGCAAACATTTAATTATCAAATGTATTGGTTCTTCTTGCACTGCCTGAAGTTAAGCAGGTGCCCTATGCACAGGATCCTTCAAATATCAAATGTGAAAAATGTTTCAGAGCAAAACCAAATGAGCTGATGAATATATTTAGGCTATAAAATAGGCAGAGGTTTTTAGTAAAAACCTGGAACAGATTTCACATTGCGTCAGCATCTGCAAGGTGACAGCTTCGTAGGTTAACACGGGACACTGCACATCCTATCCCGTGGCAGGGAGGACCAGCTCCTGCCTATACATGTTTGGGACCAGCTCCTGCCTATACGTGTTTGGGAAATGCCCCAGACAGATGCCACTGATTGTGAGATACCAGAGTCCTGCTTGTTTCAGTGGGGTTGCCCAAACTCACTTCACTTCAGTGGCATGGACTGGCTGAGCCTGAAGCCTCCAGAGGTGTCTTACCTTGTCCCGGTCATTGGTGCTGCTTGCTGTCTCTCAGTGGGCACTGGAAAACACTCCAATTCCTGAGATCCCTAAACTTGTCTCAGCTGCAAAGAGCCACAGTCTCTCTGGTCAGCCTTTGCTGACAAAGGGACACACTCCTTTCAGCTTCTTGTGTAGGATGGGATCAGACCTGATGGAGAAGCTCTGAGCAAATTCCCCTCAATCCTTTCAAAGTCAGTGAGAAAGCATCTTGCTTAGGTGCTATTTGTCTGTTTGATGTGCCCCTGAACTGTGTGACCGTCTCAAGAGATACCAGCACCTGGATGGAGAGAAACATGCCTTCGTAGAATCATTTTGCCCTTACCAGTATCTGACACTGATACACCCCACATTTTTCAGAGACAAGGCTGACGTTGCTCTCGGGGACAAGCCAAGAACAAAAACTTGCTGTATTCCAGGAAAAGAAAGACATATTCCTGGATACAAAGCAGGAAACAGATTTACAAAACTCCTTGCAGCTCCATTACGTGCCAAGTCTTGCACACATCAAGAAAGAGGGGCCAGGCAGAGCCCTTGCAGAGGGGCCACAGAACCACCTTGTCCCTCACAGAACAGCTGCTGAGCCTGCAGTACTGAAGGCAAACAGGATTCTTCCTAAAGGCTTTACCAACAGCTAGGAAGGAATCCTCCACCAAAATAAGAGCTTCTCCCGTTCTCCACCATCTGTTCTCCCACTCAGCTCTTTTACTCCAGACTCTTCCAGAAATGACCATCTGCATTTGGTCCAGTCCAGCTTTGTGAAACACTGGGGAGGAAAAAAAAAACCCAGTTGATTCAAACAGACTGAGAGTTGTTAATGCTGGTTCTTAAACCAGTTTCCCATACGTTTTGTAGTTCAGCTGGGAACTTCCATTCTTGCATCTTGCAAGGAACAAGCACATCCCCTGGGCAGAGGGACAAGCATTACACTTGCACACCCATCCCCATAAATCTACACTGGCTTCCAGTGCTTCACACTCTAGGAGCTCTGTGTCCCTTTCTGCACTTTTTTTTTTTTCTCCAGTGCTTGTGCTCCAGCTCAAGCCAATGGTCTCCTTGCTCCTTGTAAAATAGTCCCCATGCCTGAGAACTTCATCTATTCTGACCTGTCCCCCTTCTCTGATTCTGCCTCCTTCGTGATTTCAGGCACAAGACCTGGCCTGAGTGTCCTGACACAGGTGGCATGTGACAGGAGAGAGAGTCAGGGACTGCCTGGTATGTGCCACATCCCTGAAGCTCTCCTGATGCTCTGTTTCACAGACATCAAAGCTGGAGGCCTCTTTCCAACACCAGGTCTCCTGCACATCGCGAGACAGCAAATCAAATCATGTCCACATTTTGTATCATCTGGAGGCAGAGCAAGCAGAGTTTTTTCATTAAGTGTAACTTGGACTTTAAAAGTCCCACTGTGTCCGGGAACACTCACCTCTCTTCTGATGGATCATGACTGCTGCTTCCAGTGTCTGATCTCCCCTTCAGCTTTCCAAACTTCCTTCCCAGGCAGCTTCCCTTCACCCACTTCCTAGGAAGGAAACAAACACAAGCAACTACATCACAGGTGGTTTCAAACCTTGCTTTTCAGACCCAGGTCCAAATTTTCTGAGGCACTAAGGCCACAAGGGGTGGTTCTCTCCCTGTGGAGCTCCCCTTGGTGCTGTGCACACAGCAAGATCTCTCTGCCTGGTTTCTTATGATTCAAATACACACAGTTCCCAGAGAGCAAAATCCCTTGGAGATGGTGCACAAGGGACACTTGCTTGTGGCTGGAAAGCGCAGCTAAAGCAAGTGTTAATTCCACTTACAGGATGAAATTGGCAGGAGAGCAACTGAATTTTCTGTCCAGCTCTAAAGTGTTCGCAAAGTGATCTAATTTAGCACTGCGGCAGCAGCCATTCAAATGCTCTTCCAGTTCTCTGTCTTTGCAATCAGTTGATGACTTCAAGGTAGCAGATGGTTCCAAGTTCTTCGTCTGTCTCCAGCTCTCAGGTCCTCAACAGATCTTGCAGTTGCACTTGGCCCTTTCATCTCCCTGCACTGTGGGCAGCTCTGACAGGCATAGACTCTGGACTTCATCATTCAAACCAGCACACCTGCATAGAGGAGCCTCCTGTCTGCCTCGGGTGTGTTGCTGTGGGTTTGGTCCTCAAGGACCAAACAGCACTGGTAGGTTGTGGTGAGCTGTGCTTCTTTTCCCCTGGTGAGAGAGGAGTCGAGTGCAGCGAGGGATCTGCTTGTCTCCTTGAAGCAATAAAGATTCATATGTGGAGTGCCTGCCTCAGTCCCTGGAAGCAGACAACTCTTGTATTAGGAGAGATGGGTGTGCCCAGGATGTGCCATATGCTACATGGCATACGGGAGAGCAGGGGCTTTAGGGCACCTGTCGATACACCAGCCAAGGAGGAACGTGTGAGGATGGAAGAGGGGATGTAGACATGTAGAACAGGGAGGATGGAAGTGACATGGACTGGGGGAGGAAGCAGGAGGAGGATTTGAAAACTGAAGGTTGGGCGCTTTTTGTGAATAGTGCAGTGACCAAACATCCCAGCCTTTGTCCCTGGGACTCTGCTGACATCTCTCATGTCTCCTTCAGTCAGAGCAACTGTTCACTAAGTCCAGCCTGGAGTGGGATTTAGCTTGTATAATTTTAGGTGTGGTTCACCTGATCAGATGGATATTTCTGACTATCAAGTGAGATGGCTCAACACTGTCACCCAGCACCCTTGTCTGTCCCTTCATTTAGACATGCAGAGCTAGATTCTGTTGCTGAAATATCAGACCCAGATCACTCCAAATGCCTAAGAGTACCTGAGACATCCCCACCATGACAGCGGCTGGATGGCTGAGCTGCACTGTTGTCTCTGCTTCTGCCCAACTCCTGCTATCCAGTTTACACTGTGAGCTCAGAAGGAACACACAGAACAGGTAGTCCCTCCCACACTCAAAAGAAACACCAGCAAAATGTAGCCACCATGTCCACATCACCCCAGAGCTCTCTGGGCTATGGAGGAAATCCAGGATATGCGGGAAATCCAGCGCATAATTTCCAGCTTTCATCTTGAGTTTGCTCATTTTTACCCATATTTCTGCTTAAATCTTTTGTAAAGGCAAATAAATGGAAGGGGAAAAAAATAAAAAATAAAAAAAAGAGACAGATGGACATTTGTGAGGAAAAACCACCAAACATGTGACTGGGAGAGATAGAGGGGGATGATGAGATGCTTGAAGACCAAGGGACACATGGCTCTGGAATCACTGGAGTCCAGGGACCTCATCAGCCCTCTCCATGCCCTGAACAACCTCCAACACACACACAGTTTCACACCTAGAAGTAAGTCTGAGTGTTATCAAAATAACAGCACCCCAGTAGCCAAAGTGGCAAGTCACTTTTCCTGATCATTGAGGTCAGACAAAGGTTGAGACACAGAGACCACAGTGCTCTGGAGAAGTCTCAAGAAGAACCGGTCAGTACTTCTGCCAGAAATTATAGCAGAGATGAAGCTCCAGCATTACCAAGCTGCTCACACACAAACCATTGAAAACCTCTTTTAAGGTTAACCACTGGATTCATATCCTCTATGCAGAGCCCAAGACTGACTGCTGTGAGCCATCACTATCTTCCTAACTAGCAGGCAGGGCAAGTGGTAACCGCAGTGTGGGGCTCACTCCACCTAACATCAATCAACAGAGCAGATGTGCACATCTGGCCACAGTGGTGACATCCTTTCACTGTACTGCGCTTCACCTTAGGATGGCAGGACTGAACCCCCCCTGCATGTCTCTGCTGTCACAGATGTGCAGGGCACAGATAGGGATGCCTCTCAGGTGAACAACTGTGAGTGGAGACATAACCTCACTCTTTCTGCAGGCTCCATCACCCTGAGCTGTGTATACACCACCTGCAAGTCATCTATGCAAAGATAAGCCTACCTCGATCATCAGCCAGAGCTTTAGCATAATTATGAGCTGTTTAAGCCTCAGGTTCAGGCTTCAGTAATGGCTTTTGAGGGAACTTGCAGTATATAATGAAATGACTAATGCTGCACTGTACTTAACATATGCAAAGGACCTCATTAACATACCTACAGCACCTTTTGAACATGATTACCCATGCAACTGGGTATCTTCTACTAGGTGGACAGTATGGCTCTTATTTGTGTACCAAAAGTTTTAATTTAGCCTACCTCAGAAGAGACCCAAGGGAAGGAAAACATTTTTCTGCCTTCGGGAAACCAAGAAGTCTCCTTTACACGCTAGCATGAGACATCAGCTCAGTACGTCGTCAGCAATACACTTCTCAGAGGCCAAGCACATTGGTAAAACATCTGAGACCAGGCCCCACGCTTGAAGAGAAATGCCTTTTAGAGCAGTTTCTGACATGCATGTAACTCCCTCAAACAGCATCGTGTGCCCTCGGGACACATGGGCCAAAACTCACAGTCTGATTTCTCCTCTGACAAGAGCTAGGTAGAAAGGGAGACACTGCTGTGATAAATCACCGCTTCAGTGAGGTCTCTGTCACTGCCACACATGATGCCCTCATAAACTAAGGGAACAAGATCCAGCCAAAGGCAACACCATTTTACAAGGTCTTCTGAATGCTTGCAACAAGGTTAGCATGTCAGGGTGAGTTCAGTGGCGTAAGCTCTGCTCTTCTGTTAAGATCTGTGGCACAAGCTGCAGCTGCTTCACAAAGATTAGCAGAAATATAAGAAATATGGCATCTCCCTCAGGAATGCAAGAAAAACCTCTGCTGTGAGACACCAATGAAATATCCAGATTTCTTTTGCCATGTCTCCTCAGACCTTGTGTCTGCCCACACTCCCCTTCTCCAGCAGACAGATCTCTCCCCAGATGCTCATCCCCATGGGACACATACCAGCCTTTCTCTGCACAGAAGGAGGGGAAAGCTGCGGAACGGTGGGTCCCTTATCCTCTTGCTAGCACGTCTCTCCACTGACCTCGCCTCCTTCCTGCGGCTGAGATGGTCTCTGCCAAAGACCCCTGAGGACAAGAAGACATGACCGTTGGAGCAGAAGCCAGGCTGTGCCTTTCCTCGGGCACAAAGGTGAACACGGGGAAAAGGCACAAGGCTTTTTTTGCATCATCGATGTGTGGCAGAGATGTGGTGAGAGGGAGGATGGAGAGTGAGAGCTCAGAATGGGAGATTTCACTGAGGTCCTCCAGCAGAAATGTATCCATCTCATGGTGATTCTTCATTTATACACTGAGACCCAGCAGTTCACTGGGCTTACAGTAGTATTGCTGGTACTCCAGTTCCTCAGCCATGTGATGCCCAGGCAAGTGCCTTGCAGAAATTCATCAAATCACACAAAAGCTTTTAGCATTCAAGACTGCAGTTTCAACAAAAAAAGAGAATACACGGTGGATGTCGAAGGACAACTGTGCTGTCACCAGAGATGAGCCATGGAGCGTGCAGCCTTTGTGAAGTTTCCCCATGTAGCACAGATGAGACTAGATTTATTGTGGACCTTTCTGCCCTAAACCCTGTAAAATAGCTTCATCCATCCAGACTAAATAAAACAGGTGCAGCCCTCCCTGGCTGTGGTGGGGAAGGAGAAAGGTCATAGAATCATAGAATCATTATGGTTGGAAAGGACCTCCAGGGTCATCAAGTCCAACCTTTGTCCTAGCATTTCTCTAATAACCACTACACCATATCCTCAAGCTCCACATCTAATCATTCTTTAAACACCTCCAGGGATGGTGAGTCCACCACCTCCCTGGGCAGCCTGTTCCAGTGCCTGACCACCCTCTCAGTGAAGAATTTCCTCCTAATATCTAATCTAAACCTCCCCTGATGCAACTTGAGTCCATAAAGGTCCCCCTCTTTATTCTGGAAAAATAATGGCACAACACTGCCAGGGTCCTGGAACAGAGGCAATTTACACACACAATTTACTCACTAAATTTGATATGAGCTCATGTGGAGATTGCCTTCCTGACCTTCCTGACCACACAACAATGACTTCAAAGGACCTCACATGTGTAAGATGGTGCAATCGTGCATTTTACATACGCCATCACACACCACATTTCAGCAACACGCCGACATACAGCATCTTGTCCCTTTATCTAATTGCAATATTGAGGTGAAACAGGCTCCTGAGCCAGCTTCCAGGGGAAGTGTTTAAGACCAAGCTGGATGAGGCTTTCAGCACCCTGCTCTAGTGGCAGGTGTCCCTGCCCATGGCAGGGGAGTTGGAAGGAGATGACCTTTAAGGTCCTTTCCAACTCAAGACATTCTATGATTCTACACACGGCTCATGTTTTTCTGCATCGTTGTGTCTTTTTTTTGCAAAGTATCGTGAAAGCAAAGTTCATCAAACACTTTACATGTGGACAGTTTTCAAAAGCCCCATCTGGCATCCACTGTAAGGAAAGACAGGAGGTATCTGCTTAAATCTACCGAAACATTTAATCACAGATTGGCTCATCTGAGAAGCAGTGTGCAAACTGGAGAACATGTTCAGAAATCTATGTGTGTATGACAGGCTGCACAGCCACACTTCCTTTTTCCCCCTAAACCCTGACAATTTTTATCCCTGTTCTGTGGCTGGCTACATAATCCAGGCCTAGAGAAGCTTCCCAAGTCACTCCTAAATCTGGCATTTATCATGGTTCATCTGAAGCAATTATTTTAGAGAGACACGCTGGGGAGGAATTCAATTCACTGTTTATAGATGCTTAAAATACAGCCACCTGCATTTCATCCAGGCACCCAAAGCTCCCCTTACTGTCAGTGGAGGTAACGGGTGCAGGCCGTGTCATCCTAAAGTAGGCACCTAAAATAGCTTAAATGAATCTTAAATGAACTCCATTCCCAAATGTAATTTAAAGATGCAAAAGATAGCAAATATATTGCTTCCTTTAGGATATATTCTCCTGATAGATTCCTCTTCTTCTTAAACGTCTGAATCATATTTTGAACTTGACATTGCTTAAAATCGTTCATCCTTGAGTCTTAGCATCTCTCTGCTGGTTATATTAAATATTCTTCGGCTTACATTCTTTGTTAGGTACATAAACAGTGCACGCAGTCAAGAAACTTCCAACCTGTCCCTTGCATTGCCTCATTTCCTTCTCACGCTAAATCCTACAGGGGCAGCAGTGCCTGGAAGCTGTTCTTCTAATATGATATTTTTTAGCTTTTTCTTTGTTTTCTTTAGAAAAGCCAACATTGGACGTGTAAAAGAAGGAGCTCCAGTCTCCCCTACCAGGAAATTTTGCTAGCTGCTAGCATTTTAATTGATTGGCCTCCGAAATTAAAATCCTGCCCCAAATCTCACAGGTTAGAAGAGGCCAGAGAACGTATTTCTTCCTGCAAGAAAAGGATTCAATAGTTGATAGGAAGCCAGGGAGGCATAAAGTGACTTCTTGCGCAAGCGCAGGTCTACATTCTAAGCAAGCATGAAGCCTTCTGTCACATCTCGCCCTACCATCTCCCAGCACTTTGCATGGCCCTCAGCTTGGTTACTTTATGATGATTTTATGGTCTCTGCCCTTCTCTTGGTCTGGCTCAGCACTTTAAATTTCAGCTCCAAGGCATGTGCAGAGACAGATCACACTGTTTGTTGATGACATCTGGAACTAGCTGGACTGCTCCTGTACAAGTTCTAAATGACACTTTTTTTCTTTTTCCCCTCTTGTTTTTCTTTTTCCTCCAGGAAGATCACCACAGAGCAATACTTTCTGTAAGTTTTAATCCACACCAAAAGATTATTTGAATGGAAACCATTGTGCAGCTTCAGAGGAAGGAGACTCGAGGTTGCTGCAAGATCAATGATCTCAAGTACTGCATCCAGCTCTGGAGCCCTCAACACAGGAAAGACATGGACCTGATGGAGCAGGGCCAGAGGAGGCCACAAAGGTGGTCAGAGGGCTGGAGCACCTCTCCTGTGAGGACAGGCTGAGGGAGCTGGGGTTGTTCAGCCTGGAGAAGAGAAGGCTCTGGGGATACCTACTAGTGACCTTCCAGTACCTGAAGAGTGTGACAGGAAGGCTGGAGAGGGGCTGGTTATGAGAACCTGTAGTGAAAGGATGAGGGGTAATGTGTTGAAATTAGAGAAAAGTAGATTTTGATTGGATATCAGGAAGAAGTTCTTTACATTGAGGCTGGTAGAACAGTGGAATGGGCTCCCCAGGGAGGTGGTTGAGGCCCCATCCCTGGAGATATTCAAGGTGAGGTTGGACAAGGCTCCGAGCAGCCTGGTCTAGCTGAGGGTGTCCCTGCTCACTGCAGGGGGCTGGACTAGATGACCTTCGGAGGTCCCTTCCAGCCCCAGCCATTCTATGATTCTATACGTTGTCTTACCAGCCTGGAAAAGTTGCCTCCCTTCCTCCCTCGCTCCAATGTGTGGAACAGTTCCTGCCAAGATAGGAACTAGCATGAAAACAGCCCAGCTCAGGCATAAACCTGACTTTGTGCCTTTAAAAAACGTGTGCAAAGAGGGATCAGGCATGAGGAATGAGGAAGGGTTTGGAGGAGAGACAGCAAGATATCAGACCTTCTGAGAAGCAGGTTGCCATGGAGACTGGCTCGTTTAACCCAATAAGGGTCAGGCAACCCTTCATGTTCAAGCTAATCTAATTAAAGAGGTGGGAAGGATGAGCAAAATAAATTGGCACAGACTTCACTTTGGGATGCTGTTCCTCAGGCTGGGCAGGATTCGTGATGCCAGACTTTGGTTGGGCATCTCAAGTATCACAGGGCCATTTGTAACCCAAGCGAGCCCCTGGAGAGAAATAAATCCCAGAGAGGAAGGACCAGATGTGGAGGACACTCCTGGGAGGGAGGCAGCATTTGCAGTGCCTCTCATCCCTCCACCCAGCTGCCACAGGCACATCTCTCCTAGGATGAGGAAGCTTCCAGCTGCATTAGATGCTGTTCTTGATGGGCTCCTTGCCTGAGACATTGGTAGCGTGGCTTTATCTCCCTTCTGAATTTGAAATGTGGATAAAGCAAAGCTGGCAAGGTAATTATTCCTTACTGTCAAACATTGCTCTTGGTTTGCTGTCTGCAGACAGCTGGAGAGTGATGAATCCCTTTGTGTCTGCAGCAGCCTTGGATTTGCTCCAGGAAAAGGTGCAAACAGGCAGGAAAGTTTTGCATTAACATGCCCCATTGGCTAAGATTTCACCATCACTGCATCTACGCTGGAGAAAAGGTCTCACCTCAAGCGAGAGGGCGGGAAGGGCCCAAGCGTGAAAACAGCTCAGTGTTGAAAATGCAAATCTTCAGCACAGAGAGCTGATGTCAGACTCCTAGAAAACATCATCAGACACCCAAAAAAGGCTGTGCCCTATTGAAAGCTTGGGCCTTAATGGCACGATTTTGACACCTTTCTCTGCTGTAGCAGGGGCACTGAGACACTTGACACTTTGCTATTGCCCACATCCTTCATGGCACGTTGCCTGCAGCTCTTCACCCCTGTCTGTAGGTGTGCTCCCCATACAAGGGTTCAAGCTGCCACCTGCTCATTCCTGCCCCTCCTCTCGCTCCATCTCTGACCTCTGATACCTGTTTCTGCTCTATTCCCTACCGCAACACACAAACCCAGAAAGGTTGAGGTTAGCAGGGCACTTCTGTAGATCACCTAGGCCAACACCCCTGCTCAAAGCAGGGTCCGCTGGAGCAACTGGAGTTGTTCTTGCCCCAGCAGGTCACCAGTGCCATCAGAGTGCACAGCGACCCCTGGTAAAAGGTGCTGTGCCACAGCCTTAGGCATGGTTGAACTGTTTCCTGTGCCAGAGCGGGAGGATCACCAGAGCATCTCACTGCTGTCTGTGGCCTCCCTCCCTCTGCTGATGGCTAGCTGGCACAAGGGGATACCATGCTCTTGGATGAACACACACACCCCACCAGCTGAGTGATGGTCTAAAGGTGTTGAGAGCTAACAGCTCACTGAGTTAGTGGCTGAGGCCACTGTGACCCAGTCCTCTTCCTCCCCCCAATATAAATGTCAGCTTCAGGCAGAAACGAACCTGGCCCCCCAACTCCAAAAGCAGCCATGGGCCATCAACACAGATACAGACACATTTTTAGGAAGAAAAATCCCATCCAGTACCTACCTCTTCCCATTCATCAGCAACAGAACCTGGTTTATTGCTTAGTCCTGTCTTCTGGAAGTTCAGGACCTGCTTCTGTGGCAGGAAAGGTTCTTCTTTTGTTGTTGGTTTGGGTTTTTTTCCCTGTTTAAAAGCAAAACAATACTCTTTCCCTTTTCTGAATTTTGTCCAAATTCACTAACTGGCCCTCAGCCTCTCTTCTGAATGACTCCATGGGAGTCCTTGAGTCTCAGCATTATTATATTTTATTTATACAGCACAATAAACGTACATGGCACTTTTCAGCATATATCAAACAGCGAGATCCATTTCCTGATGAGTGTACAATTCGATTCAGAAAACCACTGCATGTAAGATGCAACAGTCTCCTGCCCTGGGTAAGCTGAACTGTACTAGTGAGGAAGCTGAAGGCTCTTTGCTGTGTTTCTTCAACCCCTAAAATTGAAACCAACAGAAGAAATCTCTGTCTGTAGATGAGCATTTTATTTTGAAGAGCCCCTGGTGACAGCATCCCCCGAAGCTGTTCTGTTCTGACAGTGAAGTATCTCTCTACTGCTTGTGCCAGTTTTGACTTTCAGGTCCTGATGGGCATGTTGGTCCTCCCAAGTAGCAGCAGCGATTCAGGGATCCTGCTCAAAGGTTTTCAGCAGCCAGACCACATCAGCAGAAGGTGGGAGAGCACAGGAGGGAAAAAAAATCCAATCAGAAGAGAGAGCTGCTTTTCTTGGTGGAAACTTAAAAAACACCACCTTGGAAGGGCTGAGCACTCTGGGACGACTTCAGAAGTGCATAAAGCGCCAAGCTAAGGAGTCCCTTGAGAGGGAAATGGTGAAAGAGAGGCCAAAAGCAGTTCTCTGAGCATCGGAGTGCTCTCTGCTGTATGCCCAGCAAAGCATAATACATTAATTAATTAATTAGTGAATTGGATAATTTTGGAATCTATCAATGAGGGACAAATAATTAGTTGTCAGCATCTCACAAGTTTTCCAAAGACCGTTTCCCCTGGGCACAGCTACACTTACCCAAACAAATAAGGGCAAGTGAAAGCAAGGCTCATATAAAAAACCAGAAATGCGGTGCCCAGGGGCACTTGTGCTGCCCGTCCCCCCCCTGCCCCAAGTGCACTGGACAAGCTTAATGCAAAACCCTGCCATTCGTCAGAGTGGGGAAAATCTCTCCCAGCGTTTCAGGAAACAACGACAGGAACCTGACCTCAGCACGGCTCTGGGAGCGCAAGGTGCCGGAGTCAGCTGGTGAGGTGGCTGAGGCTCATCTCCCCAGCCACGCTGCACAAAGCTGCGGTGTCGGAGGGGTTTGCACCGTCGGGAAGATGCTACTGCCACGAAGCATCACAAAGGTGACAACATTACAGCAGCCCTTGGATCACCTTGCAAGGAGTCGCATGTTGTTCGTTTCTGTGCCATGCCAAATGCATTCTCGGAGGTTGAGACAATAAGCCAAATGTATTAAAGTTGCTAAAACACTTTGGGGCTGGGGAATTCCATACTTCTCAAATCACAGGGTTCAAATGACCTCAAATAGTCAGGCAGATGGGGTTGATTGGTTTGGGTTTTTTTTTAACTAAGTAACCCCATATAAAAAGTTCAAAGATCCCATGGCACAGACCATTCCCAGGGTTTAGAGAAAAAGGCTTTTGCCCCAGGCAGCAAAACCACAGGGGCTTTTAATGTTTCTAAAAGGACATCCTTGACTGATGACTGAGTCTTAACTAGAGAGGAGAAATCCTCAGAGGCCACCAGTACAGAAAAGTTGTTGTGAGGTTATTGGCAGGAGCACACAAACAGCCTGGAGCGACCTGACAGAGCAAGGTGTTCCAAGTGGTCCTTGGACATGACCCAGCCACTGCACCGCAAGGGTCCCTGCACACTGTAGGGCCTCGGGTACCCCAGGCTGGGCTCCATCCTGCACGCCTCACCCGTGTACACCAGGGCATCTTATGGGAGGGGGCTCACTCTCCAGAGACACATCCTGGAGACCTTGCCCCACCACACACATCTCCAGTTGGGACACAAGAGCTCAGCTTAGTCACCTAGCTATAAAACACGCTCTCCCAGAAACAGACCTCTCTTGGGAAGTTTTAGTGAAGGCAATTGGAACATAAATACAGTTAGGAACCAATCTGGTTGCTAAGGGACATTCATGCAAAGCTTGACCAGGAAAAGCTATCGCAGGAGGAAAGCCCACAGCCTCTTTTCCCCCACCTCCTCCCATGCAGGCAGGGCACTGCCCCCAGGTCAGCTGCCCTCGTGCTCACACAGAGGGGAAGATGTTCCCAACCCTCTGCCCACAGAGGCTGCCCCCACAGACAGGAGGGGCCACCGGGACAGCATCCTCATAGACTGTGGGGGGATAATTCCAGACGAGAAGATCAGAGTTGTCCTGGGGCATATTTCCAGGGTCAGCCACAGCCCAGAGACCACCAGACAAGTCCAGCTCATCCCAAGAACCACGAGAGGGAAGATCAGCAAAGTGCATGGCCAGACACAGGTACATGTGCAGCAGAGCTCAGACACAGACCAAGGGCAAGCATCTGAACCTCACTGCAGCTTCTCAGCAGAGGTCAGGAGATACTTCTCACAGCTTATCTGTTTTCCCAGCAAGCTGACCTGAGGCTACTCAGCTAGAACTCATCTTGAACCCAGGCAGCCAAGCCCCTGGCATGGGGTGAGGGTATTGAAGAGGCTTTGGTGCACTCAGGCAGCTAGATCTGCATGTGAAAATAAAATTAGTACATCACTACCACACACAATTTCAAACTCACTCTGCAAAGCAGCAGCCCCAGTCTGACACCAAGCACCTACACTGTCCTGCTACTCACAGCTCATAGCCAGGCAGGCAGTTTAGCCAGCAACATGCATCATGCAGCTTATAGAGCTCCTTCTGGCTTGTTTCCAGTTAAAAATGCTTCACACCTGCTGGGCTGTGAACTTCTCAACACTGCAGCGCCCCTGCCTGTGAGGCAGGCCCTGGTTTAGAGACCAGGATGAAACATGGGTACTGAGCCGTCAGGACTGAAAACTCCAAAGAAGGCTGCATGGCTGCTCTGCCAGGTCATCCTGAGCACCATCCACCTGCATCCCGCGTGCCAGGACAGCTTCTGCCCACACCGAGCAGCTACATGGGCACCCATGGTCATCCAGTATTTCCAGGAGGACTCTGCTCTACCACATTGTTTGGGCAGTGCTGTACAAGGCAGAGGCCACTGAGGAACAGATCCATTAAAAAGAGCCCAGATGGACTCACAAAGATCCCTCCCCAATCTTTACAAGCCTCCTGCATTTCCCTGACACATCCACAGGCAGGAATTAGCAGCTCTCTCTGGTAGTGGTGTGAAATGGTGTGAGAGCTGATGGCAGCAAGTGTCTGAACCTTAAACTCTCTGTTCCTCTGGATACCTGGACCTATGCCACCATCCAGAAGGAAAGCTGCTTGGACCGCTTAGGACTGAGACCGGAGTGGAGACCCCTGTGTCACCATGGTGGCCGTGAAGCGGTGCCATCTGCTGCTCCGTGAACGTGGGACTGTGGTGCTCTCAGCGCTCCAGCAGACTGAGTTTGAACACATACTGCCAAATTAGTTACAGAAATGTAATCACAGCTATACACCAGAGAGACTGCTAACGGATGGCGAGTGCAAGGAAGGGGAGAACTGGAGGTGTGCGGGAATGCAGCTAGACTGGGATGGCTCTTTAAAGCAGTTCAGTGGTAACTGCTGGGAGAACTCCCCAGCTGATGTTTTCACTAGTGCTGGGTTTAAGCTGTCTAAGGGAGAGGGGCAGTTAGAGATGTTCATCTTCAGCAACCACCACTTTCACATCCTTCATCCTTACCTGAGGAGAAGAAAGTATTTCATTATCTCTGTAATCAAGAAACATCTTCCTGCTGCTTTTAAAATGCAGAACAGGGCTACCCAGTACAATGCCTGGCTGTCCTCCACTGAGACTGCCAAGTTAACTGCTTCCATGTGGGAGGGAGTCTGTGCCAGTGCTCATACTCCTGTTATTTCTGGTAGAAATAAATAAATAAATAAATAAATAAATAATCTCTCTTAATTCCTCCAGACAGGCAACAGCTTCACAGACCTGTCAGGGTGTCACTCTCAGCAGAGGCTTCCAAAAGGGACAATGTCAAGTGGCTGTTTACAGCCCTTGATAGATTTTTGAGGCCAGGCAACCCTATTTAGGCATGCAGTCTGGGCTCCCAGGCCAGAGACAGGGATGTTCCTCATGGAAATCCTTTATCTTTTCTACAGCCTTGAGCTTAAATTATGATATATTAGTGGCATGCCCTGCTAGAACAAGTCTGTGCAGGGAGGAAGTTTACAGTGAGTAGCGGAGCCTACACAGGCCATGCAGCATCCCATGCAACCACTGTGGGTATCTCCACCCCTTTGCTGCCACTGCACCCTGACAGTAGGAGCTCGTGGAGGGGTATGTGTATGTTGGTGCACTACATGACATCCATTCAAGAGGTGCTTGACCTCAGCAAAGGAGTCATAAATAGCCTAACTGCATGTCTGGGTTCTCCTTGCACAATCCTCTGTTTGTAGACTTTGCACCTTCACATCAGTTTGTGATACTTTTGGGGAGCGGTGAAAAGCAGGGAGGGAAGCAGACAAGGAGGATCTGTTGACCCGAAGCTCCAGGTTATTAGGAAGGGAGACAGTGTTTAACACAATGAAAAGCGTGGGGGATGCTGCGTGCAGTGGGATCCTTCCCACGCGCACGCACACACAGACTCAGATGTTTTATAGGGCAGCGGAATCAGCATTCACTTTACAACTGACCTGGATTGCAAATGCAATGAAGCCGAGGCCCCAGGCGCTGCTCGGAGGGTACCGTAACCAGCACTCAAGTCAGTCCCATGTCCGCTCCAGTGTGTGATCTGAATGGGGTCAGACATCAGGTTGGGGAGGTTTTCCGCAGTTGGCATTTTCCTTTAGAAAGCAGCTTCAGAAAAGAGAAAGGAAACGGGATCCAAAAAGTGACTCATGAGGAGGAATTAGTAACTCATTAGCTCTGGGGTTTAAGGGGAGAGTTTACTGGCCCTGTGGACCAGGGCAACACGCAGCTCATACTAATTGAGCCTCTTTCAAGTGACAAGGGAAACCACAAGAAAGAGAGAAAAAAACCCTTTCTGGATGCATTGACTCCCACCCAAGGGTGGGACCTGTACCTCTGGGAAAGCAGAAAGAGATGTTGTGTCCCACTTCAGAGGCTTGGTGGCAGTTGTGATTGATTGAGACCTTCAGAGGAGGAATCACTCCCCATTTTCACAGTATCTCAAGCTCACATGTCCCATGGCAGAACATGCTCCACCCGTTTGCAGCAGGAATTTTAAAATAAACCCTTTCCATTTTAGACACAGTTCGTTGCTGATGTTATCACAGTACCACCAGCCCATGTTCTCCAGAATTTCTTATGGACTCTGAAGCATGAAATTCAAGTCACTGAGGCAGGTTGTTGTGGCTATTGCTCTGCTACTGGGGTTTCAACAGAACACGCTGCGTTCAGGGCCAGGCACAGATATCACCTGAGGCCAGTGTAGTGACAGCCCAGCTGGGCTTTTGGTAGAAGTGTTGGGATATCATAGGAGATGCACCTTCTAAGATAACTGCAGGCCAGGCAAGGTACTCCAGAGCATCTCAGAATCAAAAGCTTTAGTGTGAGGAGTTGAGCCCCAGATACCATGAACAAATCGCACCCAAAGGTCTATTCATAATATTGACAAGGGGTGCGTATCAGCTGCAGACTCCAGACCCTTCCACTCAGCAAATACACAACTGAGTTGTGGCCCAAGACAGTGCAGAGGAAGACATGTCTGTCTAGTGTCTGGCACTGTGTGAGCAATGCTGCATCCTTCCAGCATCTCATCCAGAAGGTCTCTGGGAATCCCTGTCCATACTTACCTTGGAGATGTCTTAGATATGTTATTTCAAATGGCTCTAACTGCTTTAGCTAATGAAAGTCAGGCCCTGAATCCTCACCCCTCACTAGTTAACAAAAATCAAGTCAGGCCAAACCAGACATTGCGTTTGTTGGGCTGAATCATTCTCCAGACTCCAGGAGCTGCACTGCCGATGATTGAACACCCGCTGACTGCAGTAGGGTGTTCAGACACCAGGACACACATAGACAACCTCAGCTGGGTCAGTGATTACGGTGAGTAATTATATATATTTCCTCATTTGAAAACTGAACGTCTCTGCAAGAGCTCCCAGTTCTGAAGGAAACTTAAATCATCTACATTCATGTTGTCTACTCTCAGCAAGATCAACTTCCTCCGATGCAAAATGCAGGAGCCTTCACCTCTGCACATATCTGCTGTGTTTTTCACAAGCAGTCAGAAGAATAAAATGGGAATGAGTCATGAAGAAGCTTCTTCCTGTAACAGAAACATATGAGTGGAGAGATGCACTTTATCCAGCCTAGTTACTGGCATGGCAAATGTAAAAAAAGATAGTCCAAAACAGTCAACCACGCAAGCCAGTGCCAAAGGTATTTATGACCTTTCCCCAGACAAAGGTGCATGGAGGAACATCTGCAGCATCCTCTGCTGGCTCAGCAGTAAGTTGCCTCATGCTATGAAGCTCTCCTGACCACAAAGCTGGTCATTATTTCTTTCTGCAGAGATAGCCTCTATGGTTGCTGAAAACAGCTCTCAGCTGTTCGGGCTCTGCTTCCTGACACCTTTATCAGGCTTTCAATACATTCAGTCCTTCCAAGGGTCTGAGTGTCTCACCTGTATTCCCAATCCTCAGTTACATCCATGCAGAAATTGTGTCTTGTTTGGAATGTAACACATAATAGCTGCCTGTAGGTATTCACCTTTTGCATGTAAAATGCAAATGAAATCACACCAGATTACATAAAATAGTAAAACCCTATAAGAAAGATACATCTTCATCTTAAATCCAATCTAATTCTGTACTGAATGATGATCTGCTTTAGTTTCGCAAGTCGCGGTGACTCAGATCAGCCAGATCTAGACGGGTAGCTGAGACAGGTCTGTGTTGTGGCACTGTGGGGGCTGCCTTTCCCAGTCCCTGGTTCACCTGCATTTTAGTGTATCAAAGATTTTTCATCCTTTTATACAGAGCTGTTTGCTTTGCTGGCTGGAGTCAATAGGAGTAGGGATGGAGTTTGAATTGCTGCGCTTTTACTCAACCTCAGTGTCTCTGAGCCCAGAGGGAGAATTCTCACAGGCTGGTATCAGCAACATCTCTTTCGGTTTTAGTTCTCCAGTCTGGCTAAAGTTGGACATCAGCCTTCAGTCCCAAACAGAAAAAGGAAGAGAGTTCCACCACCGAGTTATTTTAGCAAGTTTTACTAGGTTTTTATCTATCCAGTGGTTTCTTTATTGCACACACATTTCTAAAGCGTTCCCTTGTAATGTTTTTATAGCCAGCCCAAAGCACCCTGATGTGTTTGTAATGAGACCCATATATGTATAACTTAGGATATGTTTAATCTCTCTGCCTCTGTAATGAAAGAATTACTGTCTTGGTTGGTTTGGAGCTTTTTGTAAAGTATCATCATTTTTGGTTTTTCCAGGCTGACCCAAGAATCCTAAGTGGTTGTGTCAGGCTACTGGGATAGGGAGTAATTGATGTACCAAAGATGATGAACTTTGCTGGGCTGAGACTTCATCTTGCTGTTATTCCTCTTTTCGTTTTTTGCTTCTTTCTTTTTTTTTTTTTTATTGAAGTCCTATCTGCATGTGGTTTGTTTGCATCCAGTCTGAGATAGATGGTGCACCGATTTAATGGTACTGTGTTTTCCCACTAGTTCCATTTGTAGCCATTTAGTGTTTGGCTCTGAGTAGTAGATTGGGTTAAAGGCTATTTAACAGTCTATGATGCAGACAAGCATTCTGCCCAATTCTTATTCTTTTACATATCTGCTAATAAATATCTCCAGGGTAGAGGTCAAGCCCATGGTTCATTTCTTGGAGAATAAGCCAATTTGGTACTCCTGGATTATGCTGTCCCTGCTGAGATACTCTGAGATCCTGTTGCTGACATGTGGAGCAAGTGCGTGTCCTGCACAAGGGTAAAAACATCATCATGGCAGTGTTAATGCTGTGAAAATTCAGGCAAACCTGCTGTTCTGCTGAAGCAGAAACATTTTACAGAGACACTGAGAATGGGATGACCATCAGTGAAGAAGGGTGATTCTTCCCTACACTGGTCATTGCGTGCAGGGAAAGCCCGGGCTCACGTTCCACCCTGCCAGATCTGAGATGAAAATTTCTGATTGGTCTCTTGCACAGGTTGCAAGTCCCAGACTAAACAGAGATGTCAGGAGCTATTTTGTAAGTGTCCTGGTAACTGCACAGAGAGGCCAGGAGGCAGCTCCATTCAAATGAATTTGGAGATATCTGCATCTCCAGCAAGTCAACCTGCATCAGCTGGTCTGTAACTTTAAGGGCTTTCAGTGGCTACCCTTGAAAAGCACCTAGGAAAATTAATTCCACATAGGCCTAGGGGCATCACCTATACATGAGCTGTGCTTGTTCCCCCAGGCAGTGCAGCAATGGACAACAAAAAGTGAAAGTATGAAAACCTGCATCCTTCCCTGTGAGGTTAGTACCTTTGCTGTGAAAATAAATCAACTAATGGGCTCTTGTCTCTCTGTTACTCATCTATGCAGGCACAATCCGGCATCATCTGCTGTTTCACCACAGCAGAAGCACACCAGAAGTCAACTGCTCATAAGCCATGCAGAACTCCCCATCTCCAAGCTAACAGCAGGGCTCAGGTCTGCAGGCAACACACCCAGCTCAACACCACACCCAGCTGCACAGTACTTGAGCCACACACATCTTTGTTCATCCTCCACATGGCTCATGAAAAACTGGACCTACAAATACCACAAAGCACACAATGTGTGTGGAGAAAGTCAAATGTGGCAGCAGGGATTTACTAAATCAACATGGATTTACTGAAGGGAGATCTTGTTTGACTAATCTGATAGATTTCTACGATGGTGTGGCTGGCTGGGTGGCTGCAGGAGAGCAGTGGATGGTGTCGACCTTGACTTCAACAAGGCTTTTGACACCGTCTCCCATGACATCCTCATGGGTAAGATCAGGAAGTATGGATTAGAGGAAGGGACAGAGAGATGAGTTGAGAACTGGCTAAAAGCAGAGCTCAGAGGGTCGTGATCAGCAGCACAGAGTCCAGGTGGCAACTGGTGGCCAGTGGTGCTCCCCAGGGGCCAGTACCTGGTCCAGTCCTGCTCGGAATATGCATCAGTGACCTGGATGAGGGCACACAGTGGACCCTCAGACAGTTTGATCCCAAACTGGGAGGAGTGGCTGATGCACCAGAAGGCTGCGCTGCCATCCAGCGAGAACTGGGCAGACTGGAGAGCTGGGCAAAGGGGAACCAACTGAAGTCCAAGAGGGATGAGTGTAGAGTCCCACACCTGGGGAGAACAACCCCCTGCACCAGTACAGGGCAGGGGTGACCTGCTGGGGAGCAGCTCCACAGAGAAGCACCTGGGAGTGCTGGGGGACAGAAAGTTCTCCATGGACAGCGATGGGCCCTAGTGGCCAAGGTGGCCAGTGATCTCCTGGGAGACAGTCAGAAGAGTGTGGCCAGCAGGTCAAGGGAGATTATCCTCCCCGTCTACTCTGCCCTGGTGAGAGCACAGCTGGAGCACTGTCTCCAGTGCTGGGCTCCCCAGTTCCAGAGGGACAGGGGAACACTGGAGAGAGGCCAGCGCAGGCTCCGAGGATGCTGAAGGGACTGGAACAGCTCTGGGATGAGGAAAGGCTGAGAGCCCTGGGGCTGCTCAGCCTGGAGAAGAGAAGCCTGAGAGGGGAGCTGATGGATGGTTCCAAATCTCTGCAGGGTGGGGGGCAAGGAGAAGGGGCCAGGCTCCTGGCACTGGTGCCCTGAGAGAGGACGAGGGGCAATGGGCACAAACTGGAACCCAGGGAGTTCCACCTCAACATGAGGTGACACTTCTTTGGTGTGAGGGTGACAGAGCCTGGAAGAGGCTGCCCAGAGAGGTTGTGGAGTCTCCTTCTCTAGAGACTTTCAAGACCTGCCTGGATCTGTTCCTGTGTGGGCTGCCCTGGGTGACCCTGCTCTGGCAGGGGGGTTGGACTCGATGATCTCCAGGAGTCTCTCCCAATCCCCACCGTTCTATGAATCTGGGATTCTAAGTGGTACAGCGACAGGCGGCACCGCTCTGAAAGCCCTGGCACCAGCAGTACGGAGACTGATGTACAGAGTCCAGCAAAGCACCCTGGCATCCAAGCCATGGGCAAAGGCACTCTGCACACCCAGGACATGGCACGTATGCGCCATACACTCCACGCATGGAGTCAGGACTGTGAAACCAGCTACCACTATTCCCAGGAGTCTTTAGTTCAAAGGCACCGTAAAGGAAGAGCTCTCCACTGCATCTCTTTGGACTAAGTGCCTTTGAAGCAATTTTACTCTATGTTCCCTCTTGACTACTGTCAGGTTATTCACTTTCTCTGTCAAAACCGGTTTATTCACTGGGAATCTCAGCAGGGTTCTTCACTTGTTAATACTGCTGATCAAATTTCATAGTCTCTAACGTAAATATTCAAAGAGACTTTCCCTCTCCCCACCATTTAAATAGCACAGACTTGTGCATTAACATACATCCTGTGCAGGAACAAATTGGATGGGAGCTGCTTGCCCAGGGCACACGCAGCTGAGGGCAGACGTGATACCCAACACACAGCCCCGAGCACACTTGCAAGACCCCCAGACAGCCCTGCCTGGCACTGCTGGGCTTCCCAACCCCATGGGCACTGATGACCTGCCTGCATAGCTGTCTCTTCCACCCCCTACTATTGCTGCCTATCAGGAAGCCTCGTGTCCAGCCCCAGGACATCCTGGCTGAAGTCCAGGCCTCGCAAACCTGTGCAAGGAGGAAGCATGGAAGGAAGAAGGTGAGAAAACCCTCATGTACATGTGGCATTTCATTACAAATAGCAAATGTCCGTGCTTCAAATGATGACTGCAGGGCAGGTGGGGGCACCATGAATCAGGGCTTGGCACAACTTCAGCCATTAGCATCTATTTCCTTTGCTGGCTCCAGACTCAGTCATGGTAGGGGTGGCCTGAGGAAGGATCACAGAATCGTTTTGAATTGCACCCTCTGGCCCAGTGATATGTTCTATGGCCAAGCTGGTGATTGCAGACTGGGTCTCCTCCCCACCATCACCATATGCTTATCTTTCTCCATTTATTCTTTCATTCGTCTCATTCCTGTAGTGCAAGGCTCTGGTGTGTCTACCCTGCCCTGAAGACCTCACACCAGCGGTGGGAGAAGCCAGGAGCCAGACTGCAGGGGCGGGAGCCCTGTCCCAGCACTCACATTGCAGGATTCATTTCTTTGCAGGCTACAGCAATAATTCCTCCGCTGTTTATAGGAGTAAGCTCACAGTCCTTGAAGAGCTTTACCTCTTCTGTTAATAGGAGTTGCTTAAGGAGAGCACTTCTAAAAAGGGGCATAAATCTTTGATGAGGATTCACGAACACACCAAGTGATGCACAGACAGCTAAGAGTTAAATGGGCAGTGACGCTGCTGGGAGATTATTTTCTCAGACCACTCCTAATTTGTTCTTCAAAGTGCTGGGACAACAGAGCCCGGAAAGCAAGAGGGGTACTGAAGTGAGAAAGAGCCTGCACCTCTTCTTGTTCCTTTACAGCATCTCATGATTAGTATTAGTTTATTATCTCCTGATCCTGCACTGTATTTTCTCTCCTCTCCTTCACCATTGAGTCTTTCTGCCCGTTTCTGGAAAGAAGGAATGACATTCTTATCCCTGGCACATGAAAGACTGTAAAACCTGGTAAGTATTGATCACAGCTTCAACATCATCAGCCAAATACTGACACTGCTTAACAAAGGGGATCGCAGGCACAGCATGTCACTCCTGCTGCTGAGCACAGCCACAGGGAAGTACGGCGAGATGGAGAAAAGCTGTTATTGATTCAGCTCCACGTTGCAAAGCCCTTCCCCTTCCTGCATTAAAGGCTAATTTTAGTCTGGCATGATTTGATAATGTGGTAATGTTCATCATGCAAACTCATTTCCCATCCAAGGTGGACAGCCATGGGGAGCAAGGCTCCAGTGGAGCAGAGCAGCACTGGGTGCTGGACAGCAGCAGGGTCAGCACACCTGGATGCCACCACAGCTTCTCCTTGTGCCTTGCTGCTTCTCTGCTAATGTCTCTCCCTCTCCCATCCTGCCCCCAGATGCTCTGGCTTTGTTCCTGCCACAAGCAGGAGGTCTCAACATCGGTGATGACGCCTCCAGAAGTGACAGACCCTCTCCAGCACTGGGATGCTCTGCACGTTTGCAGCCTTCAGCTTTGCACAGCAGCTAGAGCATGAGGTCAGTTATGGACCCAAGGCTTGTCCTGAGACCAGGTTGGGAGTTGAATCCAGAACAGTCTGTCATCACAGAGCTGATTCCAGTGAATATGTGTCTAGCTGTAACAGCACATGCAGGAGTCAGGATACAAGCCAAGAATCTACCCTGGACAGCTGTGGAAAAGCCAATCAGTACCTGAGACATTACTCAGTAAGAGGATGGAGCAGCAGAAGGAGCTCATCCCAGGGAGAATGCTCTTCCTTATCCCAAAAGAGATTTCACCAGTAAGAAACACTGCTCAGAGCTGTGCTGAAAGTCCGCAGTGTGGGAAGCACAGACCAGGCCAGCCACAATGTCCCGGCCCCTCACAGGAGCCATGGATATCTGTTTGTCTCTATCAAGAGTGGAATAGGTAACGTTCGGTCCCTCCTTCCTGCTGCCTCACGACAAGCACTGCAGAGCAAATGGCTGCGAGAGATGTTGGGCCAAGAGGAGCTGCACAGAGCAGCAGATTATCCTTGGCCTCTCTCTGGACATGCAGAAAAGATGTGATGTTTTATCACTGCAGGAAAAATCACAGCCCATTCCATAGGCTCCTGGGAACAGGAGGAGAGGGTGATGCTCCCATCCCACCCCGTCATCACACCTTGGGGCTAGAAGAGCTGCAGTCACCCTAGACTGTGTGGCTTTGCCTGGTGCTGCAGCTTTGGTGCCAACTGAGTCACATTCTCATCAGACCCTGACTAAAATGACAGTGCAGAGCCTTGATGATGTCTGGCCTGAGCAGGGTGAGGCTGCTGGCACGAGCCCAGCCACTGGCCCTGCACACATCCAGCAGAAATACTGCAGATTGCCTGCAGCCAGGCGGGGGAATTAGAGATGATGGAGGAGCAGGGACTGGGCAGGAGCCAGCGGGAAGGGATGCAGCAAGCTCACAGCTACCTGCTGCATCATCTCTCTGCTCAAAGGAAAACACCAGAAACATGTCCCTCTCTCACTGTGCCATCCTCAACCCAGCCCTGCTTCCCTTCTCACCGCCGTCCTGGTCACTTCCAGCCCACCGCTCTTCGAGGGGTGCTCATAAGTCCAGGCTTCTCCTTGTCCATGTGGACATGCCATGGTAGGGATAGAAGGAAATGGCACATGGGACAATTCTCCCAAAAGTCTGTGTGAGTTTGTCTGATGCTTTGCACACACACAGCTGCAGTCATCTCCTGGGCTGGGCTGTGGAGCCTGCGTGACGTGGGCTGCAGGTGGGCAGCAGAGGTGGGCAGCTCTGCAACAGAGGGTGAGCCAGGAGTCAAGGATAAGGCAAGTGAGGGCAGCAGCCACCCTAGGAAGGGGCACGCTCCCATAACAGCCCAAGGAAGAAGGACAACCAAGCAGGTCAGGTCAGGATCCTGGGTACAGGGCACGTACAGGCAAACCTACCGTGCAGCTCAGTCAAGGACCAAGGGCAAGGGCTTGAGCTTAAATGCATGTCCAATGGGTGCACAGGGGGAAAGCCACCTACTGAAAGTTTCTTTTGCTCACAACTGAGCTGTTTTCCTGGATGGCCCAACCCCAAGCAGGGGACAAAGAAGTTGCACAGTTCAGTGCCATCCTAACCATGGGGGAGGCACAAGTGGGGGAAATGGGCAGCAGTGGCAAACTGGGAGTCCACAGCTGTGAATGCAACAGATGCCTGAGCCCAGGACTGGTCTTGGGGCTGTGGCAGCCTGCACCAAAGTGACTCAGTCACTTGGGTTGCTAACTCTAACCCTGTCCAGTCCAACACAGCTGCATAGCCTCTGCACCACTGTGCTTCTTTGGCAACTCTTACAGCTTCCGCTAGTGCTAATGATGATGGCCTTGCCAGCATCACCCCACCTTTTGCAGAGCTTTTTAAAATTTGGCATGGGAATATGGAACAAGGAAGAAACATGCAGGAGAACTGGAGAGAGGCAGGTTACACCAACAGAACTCCTCAGTGATCTGGTTGCTATCTTGTTGACACTGGATTGGTTCAGAGCCTGATTCAGAAACCAGAGCAGTGTGAAGACCAGCACTTCTTCCTCAGGGCTCTGTCCAGCCCAATCTTCAGCAGCCACAGACCTGAACATGGAACCAAGAGTTAAGTTTCCAAGGCTGTGCTGTTTTGGAGGTGAAGAGAAATTTGTTTTCATCATTGTTTGGTCAACCTTATTCTCAGCACTGGCTGTCCAAGGCTAACAGCATTTACTTTTCAGCAATGAAAGGTAAATGATTCTATGATTCTATTGTATGTGATCTTCTTGACTCTTGGCATCTGGAGGCATCTGGAAGCATTGTTCCCACCCAGGGGAGAGCGGAGAGGCAAAAAGTCTCTGTGTGCTTGAGGGCAAGTGGAGAAACAGTGATCTGAGCAAACCCGGTGAACCTGCAGCTGCTAAAGGCAGCAGTGACCTGTTGATGCGAGGAAGATTTCCAGGACTCTCCCTCCTCCTGCCTTCGGTACATGGAGATCTGCCTGGGGACATCCGCCAGTCAACACCATCCTGCTCTTCTCTCACTTCCCTGAGCTGTGACAAGCTTTGTCCCTGCACAGTTTTCTGCACAGCTCCAGCTCGTTGCGTGTGAGTTTGCACCCTGAAGACAGATCTCAGCCAGGCCTGGCATTATTTTCAGGCTGAACCAGATTACGCTAACAATTTGTCTTTCAGGAAATGGTACCAAATGCTTCAAGTACATTCACTATTTAATCTTCTGTCACTAATGAGCCAGAGCCACTAACTTTTACTGTGCTCTGTAATTCCTTCTCCTACAAGTAGCTCCATGGAACAGCTAAATTTGCAATTCCATATGAGAACACTTAATTATCATTACTGATAGAGCATCATATGCTCTTAATTTGTGGAAATAACTTCAGAAACAAGCATCTTCTTTAGGGATGAAACAATTCTGCTATTCCAGATCTTTCAACATGGTCAAGAGGAACGTGTAGAATATCTTACAGTACATCTTTGGAGTCACATTTCTTTTAATAACTTTACCATTTTCAAATGGAGTCAATATTTTTGGTTGCCCACCTCCAGCGAAGTGGAGGGGATAAGTTGACAATTGTTGTGCACAAGGGATCAACTTGCAGCAGGCAGTGGGAAGAGATGAACTCTCTGGAAACTCCCCCCCACCCCGAAGTCTGTTGACTTTTGTGCCCCTTGTCAGGGCCCATTTTCAGGTGCAGATCTGTGTGTCCAGACAAGCCCGGATAACACTCTTGCTTCTCTCAAACACTCGGGCTCCTTCCTGGTTTTAATCCAACAGGGAAGAAGGGGGTTCACAGCAGCAAAGGAAGAAACAGGCTAGAAGAGAACGGAGCACAACAGGGTCTCCCGCAGAGACGAAACTCTAGTTCTGAAGCACTGGTGGCTCATGGGGATTAGTAACTGACTTAAAGAATGTAAAACCAGACATCTCTGGTCTGCCTATCACCATTTCCGTAGGCACACAGCAAGGGAAGGTTGCAAGAGCAGGGTAAGCAGCCCTGGCATGCTTTCTCATCCTCCAGTGACCTGTGGCTCAGGGATTTCCCAAGCCCGAGATGATATCTTCAAGTTTAATGGCCCTTGATGCATTTTTCTTCCATTAATTTGTCCAGCTGCTTTTTGAATCCATGCACACAGTGTCCTCAGCTAACCCCCAGGCTAAGTCAAGTATTTCCTTCTGGTTGTTTACAAAACCAGGAAAACTTCAGAAACCGAAGCTTCCATCTCTCCTTAGACACCTTGGAGCAGAGCAACAGTGCACTCTGGATTCCAGTTTGATAGCAAAAGAGATGCGCCAGTGATGGGACCTTTCACTGGCTAAGCAGAGGCAACATGAGGAAATGTTGTTGCTTTAACATCCAGAGAAATGCAACGTGATCACAGAAACACTCAGGTTTCCCCTCTCCTCAGCCACCCTCTTGCACAGCTCATCCACCCACGTTCCTTCTCTAACCCACACAGACTTCCCCCTCAGGTCTCACTACTACGCACTCACATGCACCCTGGTGCTCTTGGTTTCACTGTGGGCAATGGTCCAGGTTCCTCTTTTGGCCACACTACGCCCCCAAGCTGATCATCTCTCCAGTGCCGTTGACCCATGCAAGGCATGGTCAGTTCTGGCACAGCTCCAAGAGGTGCTCCTCCTCCCATCACAGGCTTCGCTGAGTCTGCAAGAGGGTGTAACATAGCAGAGGACAGCAGGAGCCTGGGGTGAGAAGGATTCACCCCTTTCCCTGGTATTTCCTACTGCAGATGGTATTTTCCAGCTTTACAACCTTCTCGGCTCTCTATTTATATCAGAGGAGCACACAGGCAGCGAGCAGCGAGCCGACCTGTTATGGAGAACGAGGCTGCTATAAATAGTCCCACCAGTAATGAGCTGCAGAACTCTTCATTAAATGGGAAAGGATGTAAACAAGAACTGGAAACACCAGGGCTGAGGTACCCAAGCTATAGTCCATGCCCCACAAGGCCATGAGTTCTGAGCAATTTTAGAGCACTGCCAAGGAGCAAGAGCAAGCCTTGTGTCCCCAGTGGACCACACACAGCCAAGCAATGAGGAGCACGGTGCACAGAGCTTGAATGTGTGCCTCTGGCTGTCAGATTAGATCCGTTTTTACCACCACCTCCAGCCAGTTCCATGTGCTGGAAGCTGTTTTAGACCCAGTGCATCATTTCCAGCTCAAAAGCCAGCTGCCTTGCTGTGACCCAGGAGCCTCTGATGCTGGGACCATGCTGGTGCCTGCAGAAGACAAAGTCATCCCCTGATTGATGATCAGCAGGCACCCTATAAGCTGCTGGGCTGTCCCGAGCAAGGAGAGATATCTGAGCACAGGGTACCCCATGCCCAGCATTTCCAGGACACAGTACCGTTCTCTGCAGCAATGCTGTCAGGATGGGACACAAAGGTGGTACCAGATGGGACCAACACTTAGCTTCTCGGCTCTCACACCTTGCTAGGTTGTCCCACAGCTGAAAACCAGCCTGCTCCCAGCCACAGAGTGTGGGACTGTCCACATCTGCTTCAGCTGCTCAGACCCAGGTTGTGGTAGCTACATCTTTTAGGTATCTACAAAAATGTGCCAACAACTGAGAAAGTGTCTCCAAGGAGGACAGTGCAGACCCTGGAGAACAATTTCATCTCCAGCCCCAGTAAGTCGTAGGGAAGCCCAGGTCTCGAGTAGATACATTTGCTTTCCACACGCAAAGGCTGAATGCATCCTGCAGCTTTCGCAGTGGCTGGGGAAGAACTGGCTCCCCTCGCGTCTTCATCCCCTTCCAAGGTGGTGCCTGGAAGAGAAGGATGTGTCACACCTCAGCACAGCACGGGGAGGCAGGAGCACTTGAAGGAGTTTTAAGATTTCTCTGAAGCTGAGAGCGTCTGCATGGAAGCAGGAGCAGCTCCGTAAGCAGTCACCCACCTGCTGCCCAGCCTGCATGCTCCAGCCCCAGCCTGGTGGTGCCTGGGGTGCTGGGCTCGCTCTGCTGGGCTGCAGTAGATGGACACATTTGTCTACCAGACTAGCAGCAGAACTGGGTTCCTGCGTGACTCAGACTCCTCTCTGGAACGGATGTAGCCTCAGTCCCACATGGGCCATATGGCCCCAACCCAAAGACCTCCTAGTGCAATCAGCAGTGCCCCTTTTGTGCTCCTCAGCCCTCCCACTCGTCCTTCCACCAAGGGCACCAGCACTGAGGCCATCAGGGCATAAATGATAGGGGAGAGACACCTTGGTGTCCGGCTCATTACGGCCATTTCATTAGTGCAATTATGGCCATCAAGACAACCCAGGATCCAACACTAAGCAAGCACAATCTGCTCCCTGGAGATGCACCCAGCAGGTGTGAAGCCCCAGCACAGAGCATCCCTGAGCCCTGGGTCTCTGCCAGCCCACCTACCACCCAGCACTGCGCTCCGGTTTCTGTCCGCCTGTTCCAGCCACCCCCTGCCTGCGTGATCCCAGTTCTGTCCCCTGTACTTGCACTGAGCAACAGATTGTTCTGCCCCCTTCTCTGCTGCTCCCCAGCTGCTGCTCCCTGGGAGCACCATAAGCACCAGCTTAGCTTGGTGGGACCCACGGAGGAATCCATGCTGGGGAGCTCAGGGCTCTGCAGGAGCTCCCAATGGACTCAATGTCTCCTCCGTGAGAACTAGGAGGAAATCACTCCTGTGGCCCTCAGGAACATCACTTGTGTCAGGAGTCATTGACAGAGGATGAAAACACATGTGTTCAGGCAGGATGTGCCACCACAGCTTCTGTTAAGACTTTAAATTCACAGATCTTCTCCAGATGCTACTTAGAGCAAGTGAGATTACCAAGCAGCTTGCACACAGGCTGGTTGAGCATGGGGAGAGCTGACCTGGGACAGATCGCTGCCAAACAGCATGCCAGGCTTCCCTTTAAGGTGCCTTTCACCTGAGAAGAGTTTGCTGGAAGCACCAACCCACAAACAGTGACAGAGAAGATGTTTAACTCCTCAGTTTAATGGCACTCTATGGCCAGAAGTTCCCCAGATCTTCAGCTGTGACAGGAATCATTTCACTCACTCCATTCCAAATTTGCTCAGTTTAGTGTTTGTTCCAAAGGCACATTGGTTCCCCATCACATCAGGACCGCACATCTTCACTGTGTCTTAACTCCTTCCATATTTTTCCTGTCTCAGGCCAGTAATTCCAGTTTCCCAGACTCACTTTCAGCACAGCTTTGGGGGCTCCCATGCACATGAAGAGGCATTTTTGTCACCACCCTGTACAGTGCTCCCATTTTCAATTCTGCCCCCTTACTCTGAATTCTCCCCCCAAAGCAGCTCCCAAAAGAGCTCTGCTGTGTTTGTCTGAAAGGTTTTCAGGCTCTGAGAGGGGCTCATCCATCAGCCGGAGATTTGGCAGCTTTCCTGGGACTGTCAGTTCCCAAGAACAAACAGCTGCAAAGGCACCATCCTCTTCCCGGAATCGGGGAGGAGCACACATGGCTTCAGCCCATTGCAGAGGAACAGCCAAGCACCAGAACTGCTGCCCTCAAGCCTTGCAAAGCTGAGCTCATGGGACAACCCTGGACCAAAACAGTCCCCAGCTCATCTCGGAGGCAGCAGCGTTTCCCAAGCAGCATCTCCCTGGCATGTCCGGACCTGAGCTGAGATGAGCAGGAGATCCCATGAGGCACAGACAAGGACACTGGACACAAATGGGGACACAAATGCTTCAAGCCACATACACGAGAGCCTACCCCTTTGTGCGTCTCTGTGTACAAACCATTGCTGTGAAGCTGTCAGCTGCCCACCTCTGTTTGGAGGAGCCTGTGCTGTCCACACACCTCTCCCGTGAGTCCTCTGGCCATGAAGGCACGTTGCTCCATGCAGCAGGCACCATTCTGACACCTCACACCAAGCCCTTCACTAACTCAGCTCTACAGCTTGTCCAGCCAGGAGATCTCTTTGTACTCATAAATTGAATGCCTCCAGGACTGCTCTCCAGCACTAATGTCAGCTGGCATCACCCAGCCCACATCCTGTCCACCAAGCGCTCTTCAACCTACATAAGTGGACTCAACACACAAATTGCTCCTGAACACGGTCCCTCTCCAGCCAGACCTCCTTGAGAGCATGGTTTGGCCTGAACCAAACCCACCTAGAGAGGACAGCTGTCCAGTGACAAACCCTTCACTCACTAGAGCAGGTGCTTGGCCTCCGTATCTGTAGAGAGACGTGGAAGGGAGAGGTGTGTGTTGTGGTGAGCTACGGCAATGCCTCGTGCAACACAGCCTGGCAGGGGAGGCCGACTGCACCTGCACCTCCAGGCACGAGGGATGCACCCAGGGTGTCAAGGACTGGACCTCCAGGGACAGGGTGTGCACCCAGAGCGTTGGTGAACAGCGACGCGGTGAGTTGGAATCAGGAAAGCTGTGCTTACTGCCTTGTTGGGCGAGAGTTGTGCACCTGCTGAGGTCTTTAGCAGGTTCTTCTCAGGAAGGAGTCACATTTCTATATATTATGCATTTGAGGGAAAAACGCTCACTGTGTCCCAGGACACGCCACAAGGAGCACCAGTTCCCTTGGCTTGCCCCTTTTGCATCCTTATGACAGCCCTGGTGCCTTGCAGACCCTCATTTGCCTCCCACCCCAGTGCACACCCTGAAAGTGGGACAGGACCATTGCTGTTTCCAGCAGCAGTTTGGTGGTGACAGTTCCCAAGTCCCCAAAGCCCAGCAGAGTGGAGATGGAGCAGAGGCCTGACACGGGCTCTGGCCTTTGGAGAAGACTGCAGCTCACAGATGCTCAACACGGCTTTGCCTCTGACCACTGGTGGGGAAGACAAGAGATCAAGTTACCAAGCGGATCCTTGTTTCACGGCACGTTCCTTCCCCCCAGCTCCTGTTGTGCCTGCCAGGATCATCGCTCTGTGATTTTTCTGCCTTCAACCCTGAGAAGTCCCATTTAACAGCTCTGTTATTAAACAGAGCTTACGTAACTCTTCCTACGGCAGAAAACTGAGCAGCCTCTTCACTGCTGGCTCACTGTCCGCCAGACACCACGGGGCTTCTCCCTCCTGACATAAAAGGACCTTATTTTCACAGACAGCTTGGCATCATGAAAATGCATTCATAGCAACACCTTGATCACCTCAAATTACCACAGCCCTTCGATCTTCTGCACACTCCTGGAGGGCCTCTTCCTCTAGGTTTTCTCTACTTCCAGTCATCCTCCTTCCACTATCTGTCAAAGGCATGAAGGAGAAGCCGGGATGTGGTGTTAAGAACACAGCCAAGAGTGCTCCTGGGCTCTCCAGAGAGCAAGACCAGACCTCAGATACACCACAGGCTGTTCTGCCATGGTTTGCAGGAGAGCTGCACCCATGAGATCGTCAGTCTGGATACCCTTGAAGAAACGACATGGGCTCTGGGGAGATGCACCATTGCCTATGAAGAGAGGGAAAAGGCCACAGAGGAAATAAAGGGTTGAAGCTCACTACCTGGAAGAGCTGGGCATGACCTCCAGGTGGGTTGTCCGAGTGCCCTTAGCAAAGGGCCACCACCAGCTCTGAGAACAACCATGGAGAAGAGGTACCTGAGGCAGGCTGCAGCTTCTCAAAGGGGCTCTCAGCAGGTTGGGCGGGATGCTGTTGAGTCAGAGCAGTTTGGCAAAGGCAGCCCTCACATGAGTAGCATAAGTCCTGTCTTGGAAAGAGGGAATGCCAGCAGCAGCAGTCCCATGCTGGGACTGACGGGAAGAGCAGAGTTGTCTAGTATTCCTTAAACACATCAGCCAGACAAATTTCCACCCATCTTACCATACATTCAGCCTGTCCATGCCTACCCAGTATGGCTGCAAGGATGCGTTGTGACAGCAGAAGCCTTGCTAAAGGTCAACACAAGCAATATTCACTATTCCATACATCACATCATAGGAGGTAACTGGGTTGATCAGGTACATCTGGTAAATCCCTGCTGGCTGTTTCCAGATATTTCTTGTCCTTTATGGGCCTGAAAGTGTTCTCCAGGAGGTGAAACCGGTAGGTCCCCAGACCTTCTTGCCCTTTTTGAATGATGAGAAAGCACTGTCTGGCTGGACCTCCGGTGGAAGCAGACACCCTGCATGCACAACAAGCACTAGGAAGAGGCCCTGAACACTGAAGGCCCATGAAAACCCTTTCCCCTCCTCTCCATGCATGAGTACCTCAAAGAAGTCTAGATCTATTTTGCTGGAGCCTCTCTGGTCTCTCCCTTTGGGAACTAGGAACATTTTGTGGCAGACTACGTGTTGCCAGTTGTGAGCGTGCTGCAGGGATGGACCATCCTTCCCCATCATTCTCACAGCGGAATCTTCACCAATGTTCTATACACATTGCCACCAGGAATTTGGAGCTGGCTCTGCTCATCAGATGTGGCAGGAGGTGCTGGGACATGCACCACAAGAGCACATAGGGAGCAGACTCTACTGGAAGAGGGCAAAATGCCCCTGGACTCACAGGACACTGTGCAGAGTTTTCTGTACCTCAGAAAGTCAGAGGACTAAAGACAAGCCTGGAGGCAATGCCTTTTTCTGCAAGTGGGCAGGGGAGAGTTAAATAAACCCATTTTTGTCTTATTCGATCTGACTTGTCTCTCTGAGACATCTCTGTTAAGTATTTTAGCTTGTTTGAGTTTAAAAGCCTCTTGGTTCCTTTAGAAAGCTGGCAGATCAAGACAGATCCCCACAAAGCTCTGCCCAGCTCTGCCTTCACATTTATTTGAAACAGAGCAATTCACCTGTCAAATCAGAGGAGCCCAGAGCTAGCTGAAGCACATTTTGGTCTCCAGCAACTATAAAAAGTTAAGACAACATTGTCAGCACCCACAGACACACCCATCCCTGCACACCTACACTCAGGTGGCTTAACCCAAAGCTGACCGGTCACAGGTCAGATCATCTGGTTGGCTGCAGTGCCTGAGCATCAGCATTCGGGGACACTGGAGATGCCTTGATGCACTTGAGAGCCACTGCTGGACCCCACGTGCCCTGCCAGGGCAGGAGAGCAGCTGTCCCGGGCATTGTGGCACCAACCCACTTTGCTCAGTTACTGACACAGGTTCAGCCTCTTCGTTTCTAACGCCACGGCTGTGGGATGACAGTGGTAAACGCTTGTGCTCGGACACAGCAGCATCTGCCAGGTTTTACAGATCACGCTAAAACTGCCTTACTTCAAAGGATCCTTTTCTGGAATTACTGCTCGGTTTCTGCCACCTCAAGCCACTGTCTCGGGAACAGACCAAGCCCATCTGAGCTCCTGCTCCAGGGAGCTTCAAATGAACACATTTCCCGCATAACCCCCCAACCAACAGTGCCCCTTTTCGCAGCAGAGAGCCCTGAGCACCATCCTGTCTCCCGGACCCTTTGCTCACCTATTGATGGCAAACCAAGGACCTTCTGCCTCGAGATTTCCAGAGCCTGATGCTAATTTCTACAGGAGCCAACGGAGCAGCTCACAAACAGCCATCTGGGGAAATGGACTCAAGTTGCATCAGGGGAGGTTTAGATTAGATATTAGGAGGAAATCCTTCACTGAGAGGGTGGTCAGGCACTGGAACAGGCTGCCCAGGGAGGTGGTGGAGTCACCATCCCTGGAGGTATTTAAAGAACGATTAGATGTGGAGCTTGAGGATATGGTGTAGTGGTTATTAGAGAAATGCTAGGACAAAGGTTGGACTTGATGACCCTGGAGGTCCTTTCCAACCATAATGATTCTATGATTCTGTGATTCTGTGATTCTATGATCTAGGAGTTAATGTTTCACTGAGCAATTCCAGCAGGAATTATCACAAAATTTGTAGCTGGACTGAAGTTGGAGCATCATCAATACAAAGGGGAGTCAGGTTATTGCACAAGAAGGGCCACCTTGAGGTCTGGAGGAACATCACTCCAATGCAGTTCAGCAGAGGAAAGGAACAGGCACATGCTTAGGCACTGATCTGAAGGATTTATGCTCAAATATGAGAGTCCATCAGAAATGACAGAGCTCAGTTTTGTCACTGCAGCAAAGCAAAGGCTAAGGAGAGGCAGAAATACGACAGGGGAGTAAACACCATGGAGGGAGAAGACCTATTTAATCCAAAGCACAAATTGGCACAAGAATAAATAAATATAAATTTGCCATGAACATAGGCTGAACATTAATGGGATTCTAACCACCAGAGAAGTAATGTTCCGAAACAACCTTTTTGACAAGCAAGAAACCAAACTGATTATAGGATGGCTTCTGAAACATTTATAGTTCACAAGAGGACAAGGACAATAGTGGACAACACATTGAATGTCTTAGAAATCTGTGCATACAAACATTAGAAACAGAACAAACACGGTGAGCTCAAATTCTTCATACAAAGCAAAATTCTGATTTAATTGGCATAACGGGCTTGTTGGGCTAAGTTATGTCTGGAATATTAATAACCAACTGTAACACTTGTTCAGGAAGGGCGAACAAGGAGAAAAAGGAGGATCTCAAGAGCATAGGTGCACTCCCTGAGTATGAGACTGGAGTAGGAAATAGTATCTCAATAAAATTAAAGGAAAAAGTGGGTGCTACTAGGGCAGAGGCACATGGAAATTCAGCTAGGAAGAGAAAACAGACGAGCTGTTTCAATGAGCAGCTCACAGTGCAGCCAAAAACCAGAATCTGGTGGTAGGAAGGAACTTTAGCTACTCAGAATTGCTTGACAGGAATCCTGTAAATCACTGATTGCTTGGCAAGTTTTATGACTGCATTGGCAGAAGCACTCACATCCAAAAGTAAAACAGGCAAACAAAACCCCTAAAGCTGAAGGTTTTCTACAGTTGCTTCTGGACAAAAAAAAAAAAAACCCCAAACCACACAAACAAACAAATTCAAAAAAGCAACCAAACCAACTGTATCATAAACTGGTAAAACTGGTGAGGAAGAGCCCATGGAAGGGAAGTCCACACAGATGCTAAAGAGAACTCGTGGTTGCTTAGGGAATTCACAGCCACAAATGAAATCTGTTCTGATGAGGAAGCAGCAGGAGGAATTTATTAAAAGGCTAACTTCTCAAAACTAGAAACTCGTCACTGATGTCAAGCACTGGACACAAGTGAAAAGAAAGGAAAAGCACTCCAGGTTCCTTGGGATGGACAATGGAGAACTCACAGAGGATCCAGTCTCCGAATGAGACACAAGCTCAGAGGACTCGAAGGCCCACGGCTGCTCCGAAAGCGCTGGCAGAAAGCAGCAGGGCAGTGCAGGGGTGGTTCAGAGCTGCAACACACAGAGATGCTGTCGGGAGGCACCAGTCACAAGCACAAGGTCGCAACAGATTAGGAAGTTCATTTTTTGTATTAGCTGTGCTGGGGGCCGTCATCACAGAGGGCTTCTAGACTTGCAGGTCCAGAGCATTCAGCAGCTTTCTCCAATAATCCTCCCGACGTCCCCGAGAAGATGCCACGTGCAGGGATCTCCACACAGCTTTGGACACCATCTTGTATGGCATCCCTAGAGACAAGGCAGAGAAAGTCATCTAAGTTAAGCTTCTCTAGAAGAAGTGCAAAACCAACTACTACTAAAAAAAAATCTACTGGGAGATGGTTTTAGCACAAAACGGGAAGACACATCCCAAGGAAACTTTTCTGTTTGTTAAATCTGCAGGTGGATCAACTTAGAAGCCAGAATAAGAATTCAAAATAACCTTGACAAATCAGGAAAAATAGTCTGAAAAAACCCCAGGCTGCAGTTTAGGGAGGACACATGCCCAGAGCACACGTAAGAACAGTCCATTTCAGGGACACAGACCAGGGAGCTGGGTAAGAGCTCTAATATAATACAGATTAAGGTGGATATCGCACCGCTACAGCCACGCCGTGCTGGAGTGTAGAAACTTGTTTATACGATGGGGTTGAACAAAGATCTGGGAGGAATAATCTTCTCCTGGGCCCTTACAGGCTCCCCTGCATAGGAGGAATTTTTTTTCCTTATTTCTCGTCCAACCTCCCCTCAGTGCAGCTCCTGTCCATCACCTTTGGCCTTCCCCATTCTTCCTGGGTATCTTTTTTTCAGGGCTTCTTTTAATCCACTACTAGCAATTTCCCTTTGAACAACCCTTTGAATGCCTTTACTTACTGGTAATGGTATCGTGATCATCTGAGCAAAGATGCGTCGCATTACCATGTAGATACCCAGCGTATTAATCGCAGCAGCAAGGTGGCTGTTGGCATTTCAGAAGGATGGTTTCTCCCACCAGGATGACAAACCGTGTTTGTTTCTCTATAATTATAGGCGGGAGCACACCTCCACCTCCACACTTCACACTCTCAGCTCTGCCTGGCTATTTATTGCAGGTTTGGCAAATTCATATGTCACCAAACGTGACCCTCAAATAGGTTTGACTTTTTTTAGTTTGGCTCTGGTTTTTTGTGTGTATTTTACTGTTTGGAGGGTTGGGGGTTGGGGTTTTTTTTTTAATCTTCCTCAAACTTTTGGTCAAGCATTTGTGTTCCTTCTTGCTGCAGCTCTTCATCATTCATCTGATCAGGGATATCTCGGGGAGTCCAAATTAAGCACTCCTCCTAAGCATTAAACCTGCAGCCCATTCCAAAGACTCTTTTTGTGCTGTTTGCAGTATCACAAAGTAGAGGAATCCTTCATGTTTAAGATCCTGTGAATTAATTTCCTAAAACACAGAGGAAAAAGGTGCAAGATGGGGGGACTGGGATGCAGTCCAAGTATCATTTATAGTATCTACTCATTACATTTGGTTTTGGAGGACACTGCAGTATTAAGGTGCTGCTGATACACTTGCTACCCTTTAAGGTTATTAAATTTGAAATGCTATAGAAAAAAACAGTGACTCTGCACCCGAGAGAGAGAGAGAATTGTGAGCATTTGTGGTTATGGTGGCAGTGCAGGAGGCCTATCCAAGACTACGGGGCCAGCTCTGGATCTGTTCACAGACAAACAGCCCCAGGTGCTTAATCCTTCTCTCCGCACAAATTTAAATAGCCTTAAAGATTTTTAATTTTTTTTTTTTTAATGGAACATCCAGTGTATGTCTGTGTATTTAAAGACACCCCGAGCCAATTCTGCAGCTATTGCTGAATATTGGTGCTGGCAGATTTTCTCCAGAGCAAATATGCAGAGCCCTGGCAGAGCCCAATCCACGTGGTGAGGACTCCATTTCCCACATGTCCTTGTCTCCTTAGGTGTCTCCTTGCAGTGACTTTTTGGCCTGCAATGCTAAATTTGGGGTGCTGGATGCCAGGGCATCCAGTGAGGACAAGAACAACAAACAGCCATAAGACCTATAGGGTCCCATTTAGAGTCAGGATGAAGCCCAAGGACACAGGAGTTTGGGCAAGGCTGCCCAGGCAGCCTTAGATTTCACCGTCCTAAACAACACTGCACCAGCTGAAAGATCCTGCCCCCCGCAATCATCCCCTTTGCTGGTGAATATGCCAGGCACTGCCAGCTCCAGCAGCTTCACACCACTTAACACTTAATGCCCCTTCCCCGTAAGAACTAAATTCTCACTCTAGTCTTTGCCCCCCACCATTTAACATCCCGTTAGTCCCTGCAAGTGCTCTCCCTTTATTCTGTGACCACTAAATCTCGTTCAGAGCTGTCATAAAAGGGGATTTTTTTTTCCCCCCACACTTTTTGTAAATCCAAATATCCACTATCACCTGGGCCCAGTTAGTCAAAGAGCTGCTAATGCCTTCTAGGACGCTGCAGAGTCATGTCAGGTGAAATCCTTACCAACGCCACTGCCCAGCTCTTACTGCTGGTGATGTTTTCTGGACACCTTTTCCTTTTTGCCTTATATATGAGTTCAGGCAGCTGGAACTGCTCTGATGAGCCTTTCTGCAAGCTTTCAAATCCATCTGTTCATGATACTCTGTGCTTCCCTTCATATCAGAGCCTCCAGAGTTGGTATTTAACACTTGTTAGCTTTTCCTGATTCCATTTTTATGTAAATACACATTTATCATGTTTGCCTGAGGAGAAAGTATTTGTGGTTTCCAATTCCCCAGCACTGCCTAATGCCTGTGCACAGCAGTTAAACACTGACCCTTCTGTCGCAAAGACAGCAGAGGTTTTGAGAGGGGTCTAAAGCCAATTATTTTATTTACTATATACTGAAGGGTAATGAGTCGGTTAAAGTTGCCAGTTGTGCTGCTCTAATTCTTCAGTTGCGCATCCAACAGTGGCAGGCACAGAAAGGGTCCATTCAGCAGCAGATCTCTGTGGAGCAGCTTGGGAAAGAGGAACAAGGCAGGTGAAAGGATCATGCACATAATAAGAGAGGTGAGAAGAGTCAGCGGCCAAAGATATGTGTGGGCATAGATACTTGGGAGCAGACCAAGGTAGCAAAGGGTTTACTGAGCTTGCAGGGAGAAAAATTTGATCCAGAAAAGCTTGAGAACATCAGCTGGATTCCCACGTTGCTAACAGTCGCTAACAGCCATGTAGTGTCATCTGGCAAAGCCAGCCATGGGCAGCCTTAGCTGCAGACACCAGGGCTTGGATAGATGCTGGAGCATCCAGCACTACACACTGCCCATCAGTGCAACAACGTCCCGCGCTGGGCCGGGCACATTCTGAGCAGGGACTGAACAAGCTGCAAAGTTACGTGCAGGTGTGTTCACATGTCATGAGGCAGTGCCAGATAGATGCTCCTATTTCCTGCAGGCAGAAAGAGGCTTGCAGGTATCCCATTTTCTGGGCAGGTATTTAAAGCTCTGGGATATTGCACACAGCTTCCTGTTCCTGAGATTAGGCATGCTCCTGGGAATCCAGCTTCTTAGGGCACAGGGACTCCAGGCAGCCTTTTTGCTGGTTCTCAGACGGTCTCAGGGAAGAGGCGGTCAGCTCACACAAGCTCCTCCAGGCATGCTTAGTAATTAATGCAGTTGCAGGCACAGGTGGAAATTTATTCTCCTGAAAGTCAGGGGGCCAGGGAATACAGCCAGATGAGACTCCAGGATCCTGCAGCTTGCAGGCAGTGGGTAATTCACATGCAAAGGGACTATAGCTTAGCCAGATGAGACCCTGTCCTGGTTCCTCAGCAAGGCCGGGCACGGCAAACACAAGGTCATCACCATTAGCAAGAGCAGATGCTATTTCTCCACACCAGCCCCTGCCCAGGTTCCTGCTATAGCCTTCAAAATCTGTTGATGGCAGATGAATGACAAACCCAATGGCAGCTGGCAAAGCTCCCCCCTTCCAGAGTCTACCCCAAGAGCTGTGCCCAGCACTCACCAGCTGTACCTCCTGTGGGACAACCCCCCTTTCTGCTACAGCTTCTCCACAGCCACGCGGTAAGACGTTCAACAAGGAAGGTGGCGGCACCAGGAACAGGGGTAAGTACCTGTCCTCCAGCTTGATTGCTGGCTCGGACCTCAAGGTAAAAGGATCATAGAATCCTTTCAGTTGGAGACCTTGAAGATCATCAAGTCCAGCCATTGGGTGGATGGCAGTGGCTGCAAACCACCCCAGATAATAAGCAACAAAACCTTCATCCCTTTAATTCTGCCATTGGTGTGTTTTCTTACATCAAGCTCTTCTCCAATGCAGTTTTGAGAGAGCAGTAGATTTAGTGAGACTATCATGGGCTTGAAAGGTTGTTGTCAGTGCTGGTTTCCCCGGTCAGCCTCAGTGTCCGTGCTCAATAATTAATTTGTAAATAGGAGGTTTATAAATCAGAAGTCCATCATCAACATGCACACACACTTCAGGAACTCACCAACGGTTATACCAGTATGATTTGGGTCCCTAATAAGCTTTGGGCAGGGGCTTATTATTTCTTACTGGAGGGAAGGGAGGAATAAAATCTCTATTTCTAGTTAGTCACAGAGATTTGATCAACACATTTGTGTTAATGATCTGTACAGTGCAAATTGCATGAAATGCAAAGAGATGCTGAGAAGACATTAAAGATCATGGGTGCCCAAAGCCCCAGTCCCACACTTAGCCTCTGAGCTTCTTTTGGGAAAAGAAGCATTTTTGTTTCTTTGTGCAGAACCTAATATAATAAATTCCAAGCATAATATAAATGGGATTCACTGGTGCTGCTACTCCGCAGATACTGAACAGCCATAAGCAAGTAGGAGAGGACCGTGACACATCCTTACCTGGCAGGTCAGACTCTGCATACTGTGCACGCTGCAAGTGGGGTAGTTTCAGCAAGGTGATTTTTCACACATTTGCAGCAGAACAACAGTGCAGTTAATATTCAAGATCCTGTGCAAGTGCCAGCAGCAGCAATTTAACCGCAGCACCTTGACTCCATCAGCAAAGGGCAAGGATGCCAAGCTGACCAAGTGCCTCCCTTGAGACAGGTCCTACTGCCTCCCCCAACCTCATCCTTGATTGTCACAATTCCACATTTTTCTTTATCATGTGGCAGCTTTTGACAGGATATGTCCAGATCTGCTCTAATGCAACAGAATAACCTCCCTCGTGAGCATTGGGCAGCTGGGGGCAGGTCAGAGTTAACACCCTGTTTTATCCAAGTATCAGGATGTGTCCAGAGAAAGCTGCACCCCGCTCTCTGTGGCTACAGCTCAAAGAGCAGCACAAGGCTCAGGCTCTATCACACACTTCTGTTCTAACCAGATCTGCCATCTCTGTGCTCCACAGGAGCCCTCAGGGCACGGGGGAGCTGACACACCAGTCCCTTCTCATGTTCCCCAAGCTCTGGGTAGATCCAGCGGCAGCCAAATCGCCATCCACCAAGAGCTGTTCTGCCCAGATTCCTGCGGACAGGAACTGGGGAGGGAGGGACCAGGGCTCAGCCAGCACAAGGTGCAGGGGTGCTGATGTGAACAAGACTGAGGATGCGACTCACCCACTGCTCCTCATCTGCATCCACAGACACTCATGGGCAAAACAAAGACCCACCCTCTGGTGTCTGAGTAGAAGAACACCCCCACCTGTGAAGGCAGCACATTTGCAACAAGTTAGGCCTTTGCCACAAACTGGGCAAATTGCTCCCCCACCCCCATCTTGGCCTTCCCCCACTTTGCCATCACACGTGCTTCGAGGATTTGTTTCTCAGTCTGGGAATTAAACACAGGAGAGGTTTCTTTAGAGGCTCTCCTCGCTCCATCAGAAGTGCCACTTGCACAACGTTCCCAAGCAGGAGCAGGCCAATCCTTTGCTGGGAGAATGGATTTGAGTGCAATGTGTCCTTGCACATGGTGGAGTACCAGCCCTTCTAAACAAGCACCCATTTTCAGACCAGGGGCACCCAACCCAGCTTTCCCACTGCCAGTTGTCTCAGTGCTGCCAACCCCTCCAGGACTCAACCCCTCCCCGCAAGGACCCACGACTCCTGACCCATAAAACCCGGTTGCTGCCACTCCCACAGATGCTCATTACCTGGCACGGCCTATTAATAAATTTCACAGCTCCAGGCTCCTCCATAACTGCATTTTTTGCACCAACAGTGGCTATACCCCTGCTCTGTATGTCTGCACCAAGCATAGCTCTCACCCACCGTGTCCCCTGCACCGTAAGGAGAAGGAAAAAGCCGTCTCTGGAAGCACAAATTGTTGGGATAAACTGCTGCTAGCTGAGCCCACTGAGCTCCTCTACTTATTCCAAGTGAACCGCTCACTTTGAAGGGATAAACAGCCTGATTAAACTAACAGCTCTTCCCTCCTCATAGTGACTCTCTAGGAAGGATCTAAGCAAAGCCAGAGTGAGCTCAATCTCTAGCAGCAAATACACTGCTGACTCCTCCTGGGAGAGAGCCTCCTGTGCAGAGCAGGAGGAGCTGAGCCAGAGCAGGGGAGCTGCTTGAACTTTGCTTTCTATCAAGTAATCTCATTATTGCAATTTCAGAGACAGGACTGCTGGGCAGTAGCAGGAAGCAGGGCTGGGGCACTGCGCAATTCAGCTGATACAAACAGCAGCCTGTGCTTGGACTGTTGGTGCCTGCTGCTGGTACAAACCCTCGGCATCACGCAGCGTATCCGTGAAGCTCAGCAGGAGCGGTCCCGTCATCTGAGGTCACGTCTGTCACTCCTGGGAGGGATGATATGGAAGGGCTAGGAAAGACTAACAGCCAATTAATGAATACAGGAAGTTTCATCTAAATATGAGGAAAAACTCCTCTACTGTGAGGATGACAAAGCACCAAAAGAGCCTGCCCAGGGAGGTTATGGAGTCTCCTCTGGAGACTTTCCAAACCCATTTGGATGCGATCCTGTGTAATGTGCTCTAGGCAGTCCTGCTTTAGCAGGGGGGCTGGACTAGATGATCTCTAGAGGTCCCTTCCAACTGTGACGATTCTGTGTGTGACAGCACAGGGGTACTGACAGGGCCCACTGACACTGTGTTCTTGGTCCAACACTCTCCTGTGTTCATCCCTGATGCAGAAGGGGAATGATGGTGGGGAGGGCAGAGCAGATACAGAGAGCAACTCACACTGTGGCCTGGCATAAACTTGAAGAATATTTATACGCCTTGACAAGATGTAGAAACAAAGAGGGTTATCTGCATTTCCCAAGGAGAGTCTGTGTTCTCCAGCCATCTCTGGGGCACAGCAGAGCCTCCCATGGTCCTGCAGAGAAGGACAAGCCCCAGACAGGTATAACCTCTGGTGTAGTGGACAGACTGGGCCCATATGTTTCTATTCATGTTTGTTTCCCTGCTTTTCTAGGTTTGAATGCGGCATGTAGGGGATGACCATCCACAACAAACTTCTCTCAGCATCACACCCAAAACGCCACTGCTTCATTCCCAGGCACTACAGATTCCTTTGATAACTTACAAAATTCCTCGATGCTTCCAGCTCAGACAGGAGGAACCACTCTCACCTGCTCTGTTCACAGCATTTCCGAATATCCTACCAACAAAGTGCTCAGAAGCTGCAGTGTCCTGGATGAGTCTACCTCACTGACCCCTCAGGATCCTTCCCAGGTCCCAAGCCTGCCTCCCAGGCCAGGACTTTGCAGCCAGCTTGCTCTGAGCAGTCTCTGTCCTTTCCACCTCACACACATCTTTCATCTGGACTGGTTCCTTCATGGAGCTCAGCACCTGCAGCGCTCACCGATTTCACACGGACATGGAGCCCTGTCTGGGCACCACATCTTTATTTCCAGATGGATTAACCGGTCTTTTCCAGACAGCTGCACATGACATTGTTTGTGCTGCGTTCCTGCACCGTTCAGCGTGGTTTGTATCTTCATCGTTCAGTGTACAGCCTCAGGGCTTGCTTACTACCCATCAAACCCTGCTCAGAATTGGGTATCTTTGGCTTCCTCTTACATCTATCTGTTGCACTCATCACCTGAAGAAGTAAGCTGTAGAAATAGCAGAGAGGTTATGAATTCTCACAGTGCCCTACGTCACAAGGAGAAATATTGTCCCCCTTCAGCCTGTCTCCCAGATGTGCCTCTCTCAAGGGCTGTCTTTGGACACCCAGCTGCACCAAGCTTTGTTCAGGACTCAGCTGTGGTCCTATCCAACCAGACTCTCTTTCCTTGCCACACAGTGCTCTGAGTACAATAGGTGTTCTTAGAAGAAAACCAAGTTGTCCAGGAAATCAGCATGAATAATACAGTTTGTTTGCCACAGGCAAAGATGAATTAATCTCATTTCTGGTGTTTTCTAAGATCTCAGTTCTTGTTTTAACCCTCTCAAGGTGCTCATAGCAGAATAAGGTTCTTAGCAAATATCTTAGCTTTCAAAGACAAGAGGGATGTGCCATGTTCTGCTACACTCTCTACTGACACACACCAATACAATAATCACAAAAATACTCTGTGAGCTCTGAACGTCTCTGATCCAACCACTGATCATAGCAGAGCTGACCTCCTGGCTGAATTATATCACCCAAGGCCTTGTGCAGTCAAGTGTAAAATACCTCTTAAGATGGAGACCCCACCACCTCTTTGACACCTATTCCACTGTTTCATCGCCTTAAAGGGGAAGATTCTCCACTTATGAGCACAGTTCTGCTGTTGCAAATTGTGACCATTATCTGGTGTCTTCCAAGGGTCTAGCTTCCTCTCTATGACTATCCATTAGGTACAGACAACAGCAATTAGATCACCCCTCACCTTTTCATAGCTTCTTTTCATTTGCTGTATGCTTAAACCCCTGACCATCTTTGTGGCCCTTCTCTGGACTTGCTCCAGAGCGTTGATCTCCTGAACTGGAGAGCCCGAAAAGGCACACTAAGATTTGGCCTCACCAGTGCTGTACTAGAGGATTGCAGGGTCCTGAAAGGAAGCCACTTGTAGCTGGCCACCAGCTGGACTTTGTACTGCTGACTGGAATGCTGTGAGTTGGTGCTCCAGCCAATTTTCCACTGGAGTCATCTGTATCTCATGAACCGAGAAACCAACTTAAACAACTCACTCAAGCCAAGATATGCAACATCCAGTGCTCACATCTGTTGTCTCCTCACATAAGGCAATCAAATTTGCCACTGGTAACTCGTAACTGGAGACAGGTCAGGTCTTCTCCAAGTAGAACGGGTTACGACGAGTCACCGGCACCCTGAAGTCATTTCCCAGAAGCATCTGCCATTCACAGCAGTGATTCTTCCTCTTAGTCTCATGCACTCTTGGAATCATTTCCGTGTGTTTTGCTAACACTGCCTTCTCGCTGGCTCCCAGATGAAGTCTGGAAGTTGCCCAGTAGCCTCCTCCAGCTTCATTTAACATCACGGGCTATTGCTATACAGCAATGCCTGGGTTCAGCAGCCATTTAGCACATGTCTGCAGAGCTCAAGCTACAACAAGTCCAGCGATGGTTACTGATCAACAGACAACTGTTAAACGTGGCTAAAACCAGCTGCTGAAGCCCAAACAAGACCTGAGACTCCACACTGTCTGGTCAATGCAAACCCCCTGGCCTTCTGCAATAAAGACAATAGGAATATTATTGGAAAATTAATAAAATCCAGTGCTTCCACTTTGGTCCCTAACTGTGGAAGTGCCACGGCTGCTGAACAGCACTGAAAGCCCTGCCCACCCACAAGGCCAAAGGACATATTTGCTTCACAGTCTTACAGCTGCTTACCAGTGCTCCATGCAACAGCCCAGAGAAGTCTGTAGATGTTCTCCATGTTCCATCATCGTTCATTTCTCCATGGGGTCAAGCAGCTCCGCAGGGCCAGCTCAGTCAGACTTCTTTCTTATTGCCAGTTTTCCAAGCCTGAAGCTGAGAAAAAAATGGTTCTGCAACTAATAATAGAAGCTGTGAAGAGTTAAAATGTCCCAGGAGCAGAAGAAGCTTTGATTCATTCCTCCACATAAAAAGTTTCTAATTATACTGAGTCTTATCTCTGTGCTAAAGAGGATTCATAACTCTGCCTTTGTCCTTGGTGCACTTGGCAGCAATGGCCAGATTTCGGACACTGAAGGGATGACAGTTCAGGAAAGAAAAGCAGTTATCGGGCATCCTTCAGGGCAGACGGGCACTCATCAGAAGCCTCAGGAGCTCCAGAGATGGGTATTGAGTTAAAGCACAAGCTTTGATGAACGTATCTTGACACACACAGCTATAGCTGTGGACCAGGTGACCTCCTGAGGTCCCTGCCCACCTGAATTAGCCCAGGAACATCTAATCTCAAGCAGAAGGGCCCATTCTCAGTGCTGGGTGAGCTTGCTTCCACAGCAAGGATTAACGTGAAGATGAAAACCTGTCCTTCCACTGTCATCAGAATCAGCAGCAGGCTGCATGTTCCAGCTTGGCACCTCATCCTGAACTCCCAGGCATCTCCTGAGAGCTCACGCAACTGGAGGATGTGCAGCCGCTTCTGTTAGGACAAACCAGTCAGCCAAGCACTTAAGCAGCACTCAAAATCTCCTTACGTAACATCCAAAACAAAGGCTGCCCAGGCAATCAACACACTTCCTCCCACATAGAGGGCACGTTATTGGGACGGGTTCTGCATCGCATCTCCACCTCCAGTGCCTGCAGAATACACGGGTGCACGCACGCACGCACGCACACACTCACACAAACCCTCTCCCCCTTGTTTTTATGCAATACCTTTTATGCAACACCTGATTTGCAGCTCAACGCAGAATGTAATAGATAGAAGATTTAACATGCGAGTTGTACATAGAATCAGAGAATAACTCTTTTGCTTGGAAGAGACCTTTAAGATGATCAAGTCCAACCTTTGCCCCAGCGCTGCCAGGGCACCACTAAACCACGTCCCTCAGCACCACATCTCCACCTGGGGCTTTGAAACCCCTCCAAGGATCATGAGGACTCCCCCCCTGCCCTGGGCAGCCTGGGACAGCCCTGGACAGCCCTGCAGGGGAAGAAATTGTTCCTCAGCTCCAACCTAAATCTCCCTGGCACAACTTGGGGCCAGTTTCTGTTGTTCTGTCACTTCTTCCTTGGGAGCAGAAACTGACCCTCCCTGGCTCCAACCTCCACATAGCTCAGTCAGTGACAATGGCAACATTAACGATGACCAAACCTGCTGTCATGGGCCATGTAGACTGTAGGGATCAAAATATAGAATAAAAGCTCTTACACACAGCAGCGTCTGAGAATGAGGCACCAGAGTCCAGTCCCCTCCCCAGACCTTGCAGTCAGGAGCAAGCTGTAAGGGCTTGTGCATTAGGGAGCATCTTCCCAGGAAGCACACAGCAAGCAGCGGTGACACGGAAGAAGGTGGAGGGTGAGCAAATGCTCTAGGCAGTGGCACTCAAGCTGGGCAAATATCTGAGGCCAGGATTCACAAATGAGAGTTGGTCCAACAGTGGTGGAGAGGCCACAAAGACTCCCCTCTGGGGAACTGGCACAGACAAAAAGTAAGTCACCAAATTAGCGGGGTTTCAGTAGGAGCCGTGCTTTTTTCTTGCAGGATGTTGTTGCACATACAGGGTAAGGTGGCATCCCTACCATCCAGGGATGTGATGGACAAAACTATACAAGAAAAATTTTGCATCATGAATTTATCCAAAGAGTCAAGTCAGAGAATATCCACTCAAATGCACATGCACACACACTTGCTGCTGACATGGCTGAATTCAGCTCTGGGTAAGGGCCAAATTCCCATCAGTGCTGTGAGGTCCCAGAGGACAGGAGTGAAGCTGCTGCTCAGTGCCAGTCCCAAATCCAGCATCATGCAGCAGAGTTTGGAGGGAGCTAAACGGAGGAATGGTAGTTGCAACCTGCTGTGGCTGCCTCCTGGAGCAGAGACCTCACAACAGAGTTATATACTGCAGTGAAGAACAGTGAAACCACCTGAAAGCTCAGAGGGTTCCTGGTGCAGCCCCCTGCCCTGCAGGTGTTTGGTCTCCCAGATCTGCACAGTCCATCAAGCACAGGAGGTAAGAGAAAAGCATCCTGTTGCCCATGCTAAAGTCTACCACCCTGGACCTAGGTCTGGTTCCAGGTAACCCAGATGTTTCCAGAAAGACCTGGGGTGGTCAAGGACAAGGGGGATTTTTCATACGAAGGAGCAGATAAGACATGTTGGGTAGACACAAGACTCATTAATTACAGGAGAAGCAAATTATTTCAGCACTACTACACATGGAAGCACAAAACCCAGCTGTACCAGGAACAGTCCAACCCTCCTCAGGCCTTTTCCCTCTATGGCAGTTGGGGATTAGCAGCCTTCTAAGCCAGCCTAAGGACTCCACAGTTAAGGGTGTAGCTTGCACTCATTTATAAGCCCAATTTCACAGCCTATATTTCTCAAAAAAAAAATCTTTGCATTTGAATTTCACACATGTTATCTGTGGCCAGAGCAGAATTTTCACAAAATGTGAGCTGAAAGGAGCTGAGGAGAGGGAGCTTCTATTCCAAGAAATGTCTTCTCTGAAAACAGCTTGGTATTTACTGCTCCTGGAGAGCAATTCCTGATGGTCAAGGATAAGTTGACCATCTGAAGAACCTGAAAGTGCACAAGTCCATGGGACCCGACGGGATGCACCCACGGGTGTTGAGGGAACTGACGGATGAGGTTGCTAAACCACTGTCTGTTATATTCCAAAAGTCATGGCAGTCCAGTGAAGTCCCCACTGACTGGAACAGGGGAAATATAACTCCCATCTTCAAAAAGGGGAAGGTGGATGAACTGGGAACTATAGGCCAGTCAGCCTCACTGCTGTGCCTGGTGAGATCATGGAGCAGATCCTCCTGGAGGCACTACTGAGGCAGATGAATAGCGACAAAGTGATTGGCTGTAACCAACATGGCTTCACCAAGGGCAAATCATGCCTGACTAACCTGGTGGCCTTCTATGAGAAGGCCACAACATCAACAGATGGGGGAAGAGCAAGAGATGTCATTTACCTGGACTTGGGCAAAGCCTTCGACACTGCCCCGCGTGACATCCTGGTCTCCAAGCTGGTGAAATATGGATTGGATGGATGGACAATTCAGTGGATAAAGAACTGGCTTGACGGCCTCTCCCAAAGAGTGGTTGTCAATGGGTCTGTGTCCAAGTGGAGACCAGTGACAAGTGGAGTCCCTCAAGGGTCAGTACTGGGACCAGTCTTGTTTAACACCTTTGTCAGCGACATGGACAGTGGCACTGAGTGCACACTCAGAAAGTTTGCTGATGACACCAAGCCGTGTGGGGCGGCTGACACGCTGGAGGGAAGGGATCCATCCCGAGGGACCTGGGCAGGCTGGAGAGGTTGGCCCATGCCAACCTCATGAAGCTCAGAGAGGCCAAATGCAAGGTCCTCCCTCTGGGTCGGAGCAATCCCAAGCACCGGTAGAGGCTGGGCAGGGACTGGCTGGAGAGCAGCCCTGAAGAGAAGGACTTGGGAGTGCTGGTGGATGAGAAGCTCAACATGAGCCATCAGTTGTTCTTGCAGCCTAGAGAGACAATCATGTCCTGGGCTGCATCAAGAGGAGCATGGCCAGCAGGTCAAGGGAGGGGATTCTCCTCCTCTACTCCACTCTGGTGAGACCTCACCTGGAGCACTGCATCCAGTTCTGGAGCCCCTGTCACAGGAAGGCTGTGGATGTGCTGGAACGTGTCCAGAGAAGGCCCACAAGGATGATCAGAGGCTGCAGCACCTCTCCTGTGGGCATAGACAGAGAGTTGGGGTTGTTCAGTCTAGAAAAAAGAAGGCCTTCCAGTGTCTGAAGTGGGCTACAAGAAAGCTGGGGAGGGACTTTTTAGGCTGTGGGGCAGTGAACTGGACTAGTGTGGACTGGAGGAAATGGATTAAAACTAGAGATAGGTCGATTCAGGTTAGACACTAGGAAGAATTTCTTCCCCAGGAGGGTGGTGAGACACTGGCACAGGCTGCCCAGAGAGGTGGTGGAAGCTCCGTCCTTGGACGTGTTGAAGCCCAGGCTGGCTGGGGCTGTGAGCAACCTGCTCTAGTGGGAGGTGTCCCTGCCCATGGCAAGGGGGTTGGAACTGGATGATCTTTAAGGTCCCTTCCAACCCTGACAATTCTATGATTCTATGATTCTAAGGTCAACCCAAGGATAAGGGAGCGTGAGCCATCCTAATCCCCCTAGTTTCAGGGCAGTTGGGTATCTGCTAAGCCTACATTTATGATAGGAGAGTCAAATGGGGATCACCTGCAAGAGTTACTGACATGTTGCTAGAGTTACTGGAGTTCCAGAGGACCAAGTTCATCATGTAGCCCCAAGCCCAGGGCTTCATGGACTTCAGCCAGGGATTTCCCGGGCACAGCCCACCCCTCCCAGCTGGGAGGCCACACACCTCATTGGGACAAATACCCGGAATGGCAGAGAAGCCTCCACAGCACCCCAACGGTTAATTCTCTGCACAGCTGAGATTTTGCACCCTATTTCTTTTTTTGACTCTGTGCTTCACTTCAGCCGCTTGACCTCACTCAGTCTCTAGCCAGGATTAGTCAGTCTTCCACTGGGAGAAATCTCCCACCCTTGCCATGAACTGCAGACAAAAAGCAGATCATTTTTGGCCTTTTTTGTAAAGTGCTTCCAGCTCTTGGAACTTTGTCTCCAAAGCAGACTTTTCAGCCTCTAAATTTTACTGGTTGATGTTTTCCCTGCCGTTTCCAAACAGACTTTTTAAAGGTGGAAGTTCTGTAGCTGCATGCAGCATCTGTATGATAGGGATGAACAAAACAACAGCTCCTCTTTCTGCTCTCATTTGGGGTTTCCTTACATAAATATCCTTCTATCCTTGGCCCCCAGCTCACATCTCCAGCTCCCATTTGTCATTTATCCTTCAGGATCCTTAGCTTGCTTCTGTGTCTTCTTCTTCCGAACAATAGTCCCCACAGCGTAAATTTGAGCGCCGGTTTTCTGTGCGCTATTTTGCAATTACCCCCCCAAAATAAACACATAGGGCTCAGCCTGTCCACTGTCCCCACCAGCCCAGATGACTCCAGACAACTGAGTAGTCGTTCCCATTTTCTTTTTCACTGATCCACTGTTTTTTCTCTATATGATCCGTGAGAAAACAGTCCTGCAGCAATCACTCCCCACACCGACACTTGTGGCCATTGGCAATCATGGTGTCCAGACAAGGTGGGAATAGTTCTGCAGCACCAGCTCAGAAGGCTCTCTGGATCACCAGTCTCCCAGCTGTGGGCACAGGCAAATACTCAGGAACAGTAACAAATAGGAAGGCAGGCACGTGTGTCACCATTCCCAATACCTTCCCTGGTGGCTAGAAGGTCTCACTCAAAGAGCTGTGATCAACTGCTTGATGTCCAGGTGGAGACCTGTGAAAAGCGGAGCTCCTCGGGGATCTGTTCTGGGTCCAGTGCTGTTTAACACCTTTGTCAGTGACATGGACAGAGGCATCGAGTGCACCCTTAGCAAGTTTGCCCATGACACCAAGCTGTGTGATGCAATGGACTCACTTGAGGGAAGGGATCCATCCAGAGGGACCTTGACAGGCCGGAGAAATGGGCCAGTGCAAACTGCATGAGGTTCGACAAGTCCAAGTGCAAGGTCCTGCGTCTGGGTCAGGCCAATCCCAGGTGCAATTTCAAACTGGGTACAGAGTGGGTTGAGAGTAGCCCTGAAGAGAAGGACTTGGGGTCGTTGATCGACAAGAAGCTGAACATGAGCCAGCAGTGTGCTCATGCAGCCCAGAAGGACAACCACGTCCTAGGACACACCAAGAAGAGTTTGGCCAGCAGATCAAGAGAGGTGATTCTCCACTTTACTCTGCTCTTGTGAGACCCCATCTCAAATACTGCATCCAGTTCCAGTGTCCCCACCATAAGAGGGACACAGACCTGTTGGAATGAGTCCCAAGGAGGGCCACAAAGATCCAGGGGCTGGAGAATGTCTGCTATCAGAATAGGCTGAGGGAGTTGGGATTGCTCAGCCTGGAGAGGAGAAGACTCTGGGCAGAGACCTTATAATTGCCTTCCAGTACCTGAAGGGAACCTACAGGAAGGCTGGAGAGGGACTTTTCACAGGAGTGACCGGTGATAGGATAAAAGGAAATGGTTTTAAACAGAAGGAGAATAGGTTTAGACTGGATTTTAGGATGAAGTTCTTCAGTATGAAGGTGGCGAGACTGTGGAACACATTGCCCAGAGAAGCTGTGGATTCTCCGTCACTGGAGGTGTTCAAGGCCATACTGGATGAGGCCTTGAGCAACCTAGTCTAGCTGGGAGGCATCCCTGTCCGTGGCAGGGAGGCTGGGTTAGATGATGTCTGAGGTCCCTTCCAACCTAAGCCGTTCTGTTATTCCCAGTACCTTGAGCCAGATGTGTTTTCTATGTATTTGCAACTCTCAACTCAATTCTCCCGCGTTAACTTGTCCAGCCTCTCCTTGAACCAATGGTCTCTGCAGGTGTCCAATGCTCACTGGCTATTTACTCCCACCTTATTTCTGACCTTTCAACCAATTATTTATACTTGCCTGCACTTTTCTTCTTATCCTATGGCTGCTTATTTTCTTTATAGCCTCTGGTAGAAAGCATTTTGGGAATTCCAATACAATTAAATAAATTCCTCTTGTCTGCCACATCAGAGAAATTTTCTGCCTCTTCCCCTGTGAATCACATACATCCCTTTGTCTACAAATACCGTTCTGTGGTATTATGGGGTAAAAGAAAATCAACCAGATCTTTTCTGGACCTCTTTTTCAAATCCTCTATACATCAGCCTTTAGATGCAAAGAGGGTTTGTGGAAGTCCTTGCACACCACCATTTCAGCAGCCTCGTTCTTGGCTTTCTTAAGAAGTCTGAAGTAAGACAACCAGCCCAGATGGTTTATCCATTCATCAGTTCATCAATTGGATCCATAATCTCTGCTCCAGACTTTTCAGTTTTAAACATATCCTCTGACAAGTCCTCATGGGGGTTAATTACAACATGGAAATCTCCATGTTTTCTTCTACAATCAACAATAATGCAAATAATTGCTTCAGCTTCTCTGCAATGGGCTCGTCTTTTCTAATTGCTCCTTTTGTACTCTGATCATGTGCTGTCTCTGTCAACTCCTTGGCACACTTCTTGTTTCCGACATATTTGAGGAAAATCTCCTCTCCTTTAGCTGTTTTTCTGATTCTTTCAGGGTGCCACTTGGGCCAGGAGCTCAGGGATGAACACCTGATACAGGGTTGAAGGAGCAGCATTGTCCCATCTAGGTCCGGACTTTCTTCCTACTCCACTGCATAAATTCCTCCTAGGCTGTGTGACCAAGGTTAACTCTGTAATCAGACCGTGTGGAAAAGGAAGCTTTAATGAACAGCGTTTATATCTTTTCAACAGCCAAGTTTGACATCTAGCCAAGAGATAGCACTTAGTTTGCAGGGCAGAACTTCTTTTCCACAGAGCAGAACTGGCTGGCATTAATCATGCCAGCAACCTGTAATCCGCTACAATCTACTGTGTGCAGGGCTCCACTTTACGACTTGGGCAGGAGGCAACCCTATGCCAGCATCTGAGAGCCAGGGCAGAGCTCTGCAACCAGCACCACAGTGTGCTTCAGACCATGTGCTGTTTCTGCACAGCACAGCTGAGACAGCACCATTCTCCAGCACCCCGGCTACTGGCACCACCAAGACCGGGTCTAGGACCCATAAAAGTGGAGAAGTCTGAGAACATTTGGCACCAGGCAGAAGGAGGGGACCTGAAAGATGAGGAGGAATGGAAGCAGGTGAATCCCCTCCTAGCCTCCCTCACCTTCCCAGTCACCCTTACACAACAGATCTGGGGCTCTGGAATTTGAGGACCAGGAAAATGAGGATGTAGATGAAGGTCCTTCCAAGGGGTTGCCTGGGGTGAGCCATTCAGCCCCACACAGTAGGACTGCTTCTGTTAAGGAAAGAAAGAGGGTATTTGTCATAGGGCACTCCCTTCTGCGGGTACAGAGGGACCCATGTGCCAACTGGATCCAACCCACAGGGAAGTGCTGCCTCCCTGGGTCCTGGGTCAGGGACATCACCAGGAAACTCCCTGCTCTGGTGTGGCCCTCTGGTTATTACCCGCTACTGGTTATGCAGGTTGGCAGTGATGAGGCTGTGGATAGAAGTCCTAAAGTGATTAAAAAGGGCTTTAGAGCACTGGGGCAATTGGCTGAAGGATCAGGAGCACAGGTTGTGCTTTCCCTCTGGTGGGAACTGGGGCCTCCAAGAAGGTGGCAGGACCATCAGCACAGCTGAAGTGTATCTACACCAATGCACGCAGCATGGGCAACAGCAGGAGGAACTGGAGGCCACTGAGCAGCGAGAAAACTATGATAGAGCTGGCATCATGGAAACCTGGTGGGACGACTCACGTGACTGGAGTGCTGCAGTTGACGGCTACCTGCTTTTCAGAAGGGACAAGCAAGGAAGGCAAGGCCATGGGGTGGCCCCGCTGTGTCAAGAAGGGATAAGAATGTCTAGAACTTAGTGATGGAGATGACAGGGTTGTGTTTATGAGTAAGAATCAAGAGGAAGGCTGACAAGGCAGATATCATGGTGGGAGTTTGTTACAGGCCACCCAATCAGGATGATGAGACTGATGAAATACTCTATGAGCAGCTGCGAGAGGTTCCACGATTGCTACCTCTTGTTCTCGTGAGGGATTTCAACTTCCCAGATGTGTGCTGGGAATAGAATACAGCAAAGAGGAACAGTCCCGGAGCTCCTTGGAACATGTGGAAAATACCTTCCTAACACAGCTAGTGAAGGAGCCAATTACAGAAGATGCTTTCCTGGACCTGCTGCTTGGTAACAGAGAAGGACTTGTAGGAGATGTAACAGTGAGAGAGTGTCTTGGACTTGGTGGTCATGTACTAATAAAAGTTTCTGATTCTTGGAGAAGCAAGGAGGGGGTCAGTGGAACTGCCACCTTGGACTTCTGCAGGGCAGACTTTGGCCTGTTCAGGAGACTGATTGGAAGTGTCCCTTGGGAAGCCACGCTGAAGGACAAAGGAGTCCAGGAAGGCTGGGCGCTCTTCAAGAAGGACATCTTAAAAGTGCAGGAACAGGCCACCCCATGTCCTGAAAGATGGGCTGGTGGGGAAGAGACAATCCAGGATGAATGGATGTTTTGGATGGAACTCAGGAACAAAAGGAGAGTTTATGGACTTTAGAACAGGGGGTGGCCCACTCAGGAGGACTACCAAGACATAGGGAAGCTATGCAGAGAGAAAATTAGAAGGGTCAAAGCCCAACTAGAACTCAATCTAGCTATGGCTGTAAAAGACAATTAAAAATGCTTCTATAAACACATTAAAAAAGGAGTACCAGGAAGAATCGCCACCCTTTATTGGATGCAGGGAGAAACAGAGTGACCAAGGATGAGGAAAATGCTGGGGTGCTTAAAGCCTTCTTTGCCTCAGTCTCTAATAGCAGGACTAGTTATCTGCTGGTAAGGCAACCCCTCAAGCTGAGAGACAGGGATGGGGAACAGAAGGAGGCCTCCATAATCGAGGTGGAAATGGTTAGTGGCATGCTGCACCACCTCAACATGTGCAAGCCTGTGGGGCCAGCTGGGTTACACACAAGAGCGCTGAAGGAGCAGGCAGACATGCTCACCAAGCTGCTCCTCATGATTCAGCAGCAATCCTGAGGAACTGGAGGGGTCCCATGGGACTGGAGATTAGCAAATGTAACACCCATCTACAGGAAGGGCCGGAAGGAGGATCTGGGAAACTACAGACCTGTCAGTCTGACCTTGGTGCCAGGGAAGGTCATGGAGTAAATTATCTTGGGCTGCCCAGGGAGGTGGTGGAGTCACCGTCCCTAGATGTGTTTAAAGAAAGGCTGATGTGGCACTGAGTGCCATGGTCTGGCCGATGAGATGGTGTTGGGTCATAGGCTGGACTTGATGATCTCAGAGGGCTTCTCCAGCCTCAGTAATTCTGTGATTCTGTGATTCTGGGTCCATGAAGGTCAGGTCCAGCTTTATAAACCTCATCTCCTTCTGTGACAAGGCGATACGCTTGGTGGATGAGGGAGAGGCTGTGGGCATTGTTTACCTGGACTTCTGCAAAGACTTTGATACTGTTCCCAACAGCATCCTCGTGAGCAAACTGGCTGCCCTAGGCCTGGGTGGGCAGACGTTCTGCCGAGGAAAATATCGGCTGGGTGGCTGGGCACAGGGAGTGGTGGTGGAGGGAGCTGCATCCAGTTGGTGACTGGTCACGAGCGGTGTTCCCCAGGGCTCGGTGCTGTTAACATCTTTATCAGTGGCCTTGACAAGGGGATCGGGAGCACCCTCAGTAAGTCTGCAGATGACACCAAGCCGGGTAGGGGCGCTGATCTGCCTGAAGGGAGGAAGGCTCTGCAGAGGGACCTGGGCGGGCTGGGTCGATTGAGGTCAATCCCATGGGCTTCAGCAAGGCCAAGTGCCGAGTGCTGCCCTTGGGCCACGGCGACCCCAGCAGCACTGCAGGCTGGGGGAGGAGGGGCTGGAGAGCTGCTGGGCAGAGAGGGACCTGGGGGTGCTGGGGGGCACCCGGCTGGACATGAGCCAGCAGTGTGCCCAGGTGGCCAAGGAGGCCAGCGGCATCCTGGCCTGGGTCAGAAACGGTGTGGCCAGCAGGAGAAGGGAAGTGATCGTGTCCCTGTACTGGGCACTGGTGAGGCCACAGCTTGAGCACTGGGATCAGTTTTGGGCACTGCAGAATAAGATCAAAGTGCTAGAGCAGGTCCAGAGAAGGCCAACGAAGCTAGTGAAGAGTCTTGAGAACCTGTCTTATGAGGAGCGGATAAGGGAACTGAGATTGTTTAGTCTGGAGAAGAGGCTGAAGGGAGACCTTCTCACTCTCGAACAACTACCTGAAAGGAGGTTGTGGATAGGTGAATGTTGGTCTCTTATCACAAGTCACAGCTGATAGAACAAGGGGAAATGGCATCAAATTGTGCCAGGGGAGTTTTAGGTTGGACATGAGGAAAAACTTCTCAGTCAGAAGGATTATCAAAGACTGGACCAGGCTGCCCAGGTAGGTGGTTGAATCGCCGTCCCTGGATGTATTTAAAAGCAGTCTAGATACGGTGCTCAAGAATATGGTGTAGTAGTGGCCCTGGTAGAGTAGATAATGGTTGGACTTGATGATCCTAAAGGTCTTTTCCAAGCATAGTGATTCTGTGATTCTGTGAACATTTGTCCCCAGATAGCTCTCTGTTGTCTTATTTTCTGGCATGGTTGCTGAGAACCCTGCATAACCGCACTGCTGGGGATGGAGCTGCTTTAGCCGTGCAGAAAATGTTGCAACAGGCAGAGCTGGCATGTACAAGAACTCTCTTGTTTTGCAGGAAAGCAAAACCGAGGTACAGATTTGCCTGTTCAATGGCTTGATGTTTGTCTTGTGTCACAGACTCGGTCATTCAGGAAAACAAAATGTCATATTCCTGTCACCTGTCCCTCTGTCACTAGCCTACAGGCACTGTGGAGAGGGTTACTGCCCTCACACTCAAGGAGTAGTTTCCTACTCAGGTAGGAAATGACACTTTTCCTTCAGGGGCCAGAGCCGAGAAAAGCTGCAAAACTCAGAAAACCAAGCAGAGCAACCAGCATTATCACCAATCCCAATCACAGAATCATGGAATCATAGACTGTACTGGGTTGGAAGGGACCTCTAAAGGTCATCTAGTCCAACCCCCCCTGCAATAAGCAGGGACATCTCTAACTAGGTCAGGCTGCTCAGAGCCTCATCAAGCCTGGCCTTGAATGTCTCCAGGGATGGGGCCTCCACCACCTCTCTGGGCAACCTATTCCAGTGAGCTATCACATTAAAGAACTTTTTGCTAATGTCTAACCTAAATCTACCCTTTTCTAGCTTAAAGCCATTACCCCTTGTCCTGTCACTACAAACCCTCTTGAATAGACCCTCTCCTGCTTTCTTATAGGCCCCTTTCATGTACTGGAAGGTCACTATAAGGTCCCCCCAGAGCCTCCTCTTCTCCAGGCTGAACAACCCCAGCTCTCTCAGCCTGTCTTCATAGGAGAGCTGCTCCAGCTTCTAATCGTTTTTGTGACTCTCCTCTAGACACGGTCCAACAGGTCTATGCCCTTCTTATGCTGGGGGCTCCAGAGCTGGACGCGGTACTCCAGGTGAGGTCTCACCAGGGCAGAGTAGAGGGGCAGGATCACCCTTCCCCATCTGCTGGCCACGCTTCTTTTGATGCAGCCAAGGATTCGAATGGCCTTTTGAGCTGCCATTGTGCATTGGTGGCTCGTGTCCAGCTTTTCATTTACTAGTACCCCCAAGTCTTTTTCCAAAGGACTGCTCTCTAGCATGTCCTCTCCCAGCCTATATTGAGAGTGCTGGTTGCCCCGGCCCGGGTGCAGGACCCTGCACTTGACCTTGTTGAACCTCATGAGGTTCACCTGAGCCCACCTCTCCAGCCTGTCCAGGTCCCTCTGGATGGCATCCCGTCCCTCTGGCATATCAACTGCACCACCCAGCTTAGCATCGCCAGCAAACTTGCTGAGGGTGCACTCAATGCCACTGTCTGTCATTAATGAAGATATTAAACAACACTGGTCCCAGCCGGGACCCTTGAGGGACACCACCTGTCATGTTTTCCCATCTAGACATCGAGCCATTGACCACTACTCCCTGGTTGTGACCATCCAGCTCATTTCTTATTCACTGAACAGTTCACCCATTGAACCCATATCTCTCCAACTTAGAAAGGAGGATGTTGTGGGGGATGGTGTCAAAGGCCTTGGAGAAGTCAAGATAGATGACATCCACAGCTCTTCCCTTGTCCACTGATGCAGTCGCTTCATTGTAGAAAGCCACCAGATTGGTCAGGCAGGACTTGCCCCTGGCAAAGCCGCGCTGACTCTTGAATCACCTCCTTGTCCTCCATGTGCCTCAGCATACTTTCTAGGAGGATCTGTTCTATGATCTTCCCAGGCATGGAGGTGAGGCAGACAGTTCAGTAGTTCCCAGGGTCTTCCTTTCCACCCTTTTTAAAAATGGGTGTGATGTTTCCTTTCTTCCAGCCACGAGGGACCTCACCTGACTGCCATGACTTCTCGAATATTATGGACAGTGGCTTGGCAACTGCATCGACCAATTCCTTCAGTACTCTGGAATGCATCTCGCCAGGTCCCATGGACTTGTGTGTGTTAAGTTTCCTCAGGTATTCACGAACCTTGTCCTCACTGACTGTGGGGGGAACTTTGTCTCACCGGTCCCTGTCTCGTGGGCCATTCAGTTGAGAGCTGTGAGGAGAGCAGTTGACACTGAAAACTGAGACAAAAAAGTTTTTCAGGACCTCAGCCTTCTCCTCGTCTGTTGTTACTAACTCACCATTGCTGTTCCTCAGGGAGGGATGCCTTCCTTGACCTTCCTCGACCTTCCTCTTCTGCTTTATGTACCTATAGAACCCCTTCTTGTGTTTCTTTGCCTCTCTTGTGAAGTTCAGCTCCAGCTGTGCCTTGGTGTTCCTCACCTCGTCCCGACACAACTAGGCAATGTCCCTGTATTCTCCCCGGGATGTCTGTCCCTGCTTCCACTGCATGTGCAGTCTCAGACTGTATTTTAGTTTGGCCAGCAGGTCTTGACTCGGCCATGCTGGTCTTTCTCCTCCCCACCCGATTCCCTACAGCTGGGAATCGAGAGTTCTTGCACTCTATGAAAAGCATGCTTAAAGGTCTGCCAGCTCTGCTCCACTCCCTTGTCCCTAAGGACTGTTTCCCAGGGGGTCTTACTGACTAACTCCTTGAAGTGCTGGAGGTTTGCTTTTCTAAAATTTAGGGTCCTGACTTTGCTTTTCATCTCCCCCATACCCCCTAGGACAGTGAGCTGCACTAATGCATGGTCTCTGCAGCCCAGGCTGCCCCCTGTCTTGATGTCCCTGATGAGTCCACCAGCATTTGCAACCATCAGGTCTAGTACTGCATCCCCTCGGGTAGGGGTCTCTATTTCCTGCCTAGGCACTCCAGGAGCCTCCAACGAGACACAGCTTCAGGGACCACCTGTGAGCAGAGAGACCTTCCACATGGACACACTGAGCAACATTTCTGTGTCCCCTCCAGTCCCAGCAGCTACTGCACCACATCTGTGTCTCAATCCATGTTGATGATTTTGTGTAACTGAGTTCCTACTGGTCCTTTGCCCATGGCCAGGACATACCAGGTTATTGTGACTCACTCATCACTGGAAATGAAGAAGTCTCCATCCTGGACTGAACTTTCTGGTCTGTGATTTTTGCTGTGATCTCATAATCCTGTTTTGAAGCCACTCTGCTTTAAACCCTCAGCATCATGCGAAGGTAGATTCATAAAGAGATGTGAATGGATCACATCCAGCCATGCACCCACTTCTCACGCAGTGGGAAACGGTGAAAACATTTCCTCTCCGTCTGTCTCTCTCTCTCACAGATGTCTGCTACACTCCCTTTAATTCACCCCATCCCAAGCTGGGCGCTACCCCGTAAGCCGTCCTTTATAGAGGAGCCAGCTCTGGCTTCATTGCCAGGATTCCTGCACCTCCTCCAGCCAGCTCTGCTGCCAGCTGCAGCAGACACTATCGACACCCTGCACACACCACTTGCTTCCCTCTGAATTTGGCTTCGCCTCTATTTGAATTGAATGTAATCTGCCATTTTATGCATGAGCATCATGGGACCCTCTTCAGCTTCTTGCATTCAGCCCTAGATTTGGCTCTCCTGAATAATTTTTTTTTCCCCTACAAATTTGCCAGCTCGCTATTCACGGTCTTCTCCACATCCTCTATGAATGTGCTGATCAGATGAATACCAGCACAGACCTTTGTACGCTGCCACCGGCACCCACTGCCTCTGTGAAAATGGGCTCAATTCTCCCATAAACAGTTATTAATCTACAGGGCTGCCTCTTCACCCGTTGAAAAGTTAGCTTTCTTCCAGGTCACTGATGCAAGAACTCGCTCAAAACACGTAAAGCCCCACATACAAGTGTGCTAACGGCATCACCCTGGCCCAGCAGCTCTCCACACCTCCAGAGAGCCTGGATACTGGATACAGCTGAGCTTTGACTCTCCTCTAGGAGCCAGATAAGACTCTTCCCCAATATACTGCCTTCATTCCAGTATCTAATAAAATTATTCTACATTGTTGTTTCTAACAGCTTCAGGCTGTTTGAACACTAACTCTGGTTCTGAAATCAGACTAATTCACTCGTTGACACCACGCTCCTGCATCCCTTGAAGACTGGTTTAGGCTTTAAAGAAGAAACCCATTAGCAGTTGAACAGCATCATGAGCGGGCTCCTCCAGCACTCCAGCAACTGCAGTTGACCTGGGCAATGTATTCGTTTGCTCCAAAACCTCTTTGTCAACACTTTGGTTTGAGAGAGCTCCTCACATCCCCATCTCCCTCTGTAGAGGAAATGAAGGAACATTCCCGGGACGCCACTGGAGCAAGCCGTGCTGCGAGGAACTCCTCTGCTTCTGCACGATGGCTTTGATTCCTCTGTGTGTCCTCACTGCCCCTGATGTGTACACCTCAGGAGATGGAGCTGCCTGGATGTCCTCCTGAAAATTGGCCTTGTAAAAGGACTTTTAACTTCTCAATATAAATACTATCAGAATACAAATGAGAACTAAATGTCTCCTGAAACAAGGGAAACTCAGCCCGGTGTCCCTGCAGAGTGAATTTGCCCTTCAACCTCAATTCAGCAACCATGGGTGGCTTCCTGATTTCTAAGAAACTTGAGTCCTTCCCGCAGCTCTGCAGAGGGTCCTTCCTCACTGTCGAGGCCTGGCTGTGCGTCAGCTCCCCAGTTCCTCTCTACCTCTGAGTCCCTCACCATGCTGCCCACTCTGCCCATTCTGACTGACCCTCCACTCCCACAGCCCCACCAGCTGCTCTAGACATCCCCCACAGCCCCCCACTCACCCCCGAAGACCCTGCAGCAGATCTGTGACAGCAGAGAACAAGGACTATTGACCCAAGACCTTCACACAGTGGCTTTAAATATTCGCCAAGGCAGAGACAAGGATTTTACTCATTTAGCTGTTCCCTTTAATTTCCTTTTAACTGGCTTCCTCTTTTTATGTCATCTAAAGACCTTTTCAAATGCCTGCCGCTGCAGTCGACGTTTTTGACTCTTTCCCCTCACAAGAATGTTGAATTTGAATATTACAATCAGTATTTTATAAAATGAATACACGTTCTGTGTATTAATCTGGAATAAACAAAAAGCTACAGCTCCCCTTGTAACGAGTCTTTCACCGGTTGCTGCACGGGTTGTCATTTGCAGTTTCTAAAACTCATTTTCTCCCCCAAACAGAAGCAGCTTCTGCAGCCTCAAATTTTGCCCAGTTGTTCAAGGCATGTCCCATAATATCAAAAATCTCATTTTCAGTAGCTGAGGATTGCAAAGCTGGATCTACCAAATGCCAATATTTCATGGATTAAGGCATTTTAACCATCAATTCCTTTCAGCTGTGACATGCTCAAGTGACTAACCAGTTCCCAGTTAACAGAGGAGTTTCTGGAGCTGGTGTTACCTTCCTATAACTGAGCTTTTGAATTCTGGTCTGAAGTTTCAGAGTTACCAAGGAGAAAGTTATGCTGCATTTATCTTTTTCCATTAATTTTGATGCCAGCTTTTCAAAGAACATTTTCTTGTTGACTGGCATTTTGTATTGTTTTGTTTGTAGCTATTTAAGTGCATTGTTTTGGCATCATGTGCATTTTATACTCAGTACAAAATTAATTGGGGAAAATTTGCTTTGCAAAAATAAAATCCTCCAGAATAAATGGCTACACCATTTGCAACACTTTCTACACCAAAGCTACATGAACCCACGGTTCAGATTGCAATGGAGACTTCCAGGGGGTCTCAAAGAGGACTTGGAGCTCTGCTGAACTTGTCCCACCAGTGCTTGGACCAGCAACACAGCCCACAGAGAGCACATCACCAGCCAGGATCTGGAGTCAGCTCAGAGCTGTGCTGTGAGCCAGGAGCTAATAAATGTCACCAAGCCCGCACAGAGTAGATTAGAAACGGCCATTTGGATTTTGGCCATCAGTCTGTGCAGCGCAGGCACGACACCTCCCTGAATTCCTGCTGAATGCGAATCGACTGTGGGAAAAGTGCATTTGAAATTTAAAAATCACCCGAGCAGGTTAATTTGCCTTGGGAAGTCACTTCGACATTCAGGACCTTATTCCGAATCCCAGCCGCCCTCCAACAGCTTCCAGCCTCTGGATCATGCTTCAGTTGCTGTCGTCCTCCAGAGTGGAAGATCTGTTAACAGAGCAGGATTTTCTGCTGAGACGCTTGGGTACCATGGCTATGAAGTCCTTAATGCTCTTAGAAATTCAGTAGCCAAAGTAGACAAAGGTTATCTGATTCTCCAGCAACCTCCAAGTCTTCTCTGGCCACTGTGTTTTCAGAACAGCACCAGCCATCGCTTGTTCCTCAGCAGCTAATGCAACATTCAACCTTATTAAGGCATCTGTTTAGTTCCAGCTTGGCAAATTATCATCCCTACACCCCACCGCTTCGTGACCACACAGCACACCAGAGACATCTCTGCTTTGTTCTGACAGGCTGTTGGGAAAGAGGTTAAATGTGGCCAGACCACAGTACAGGACACTGAGACTCTGCACTGTGAATGAAGTATCATAGAATCGTAGAACGGTAGGGTTGGAAGGGACCGCCATAGATCGAGTCCAACCCCCTTGCCAGAGCAGGACATGCCCACACAGGAACAGATCCAGGTGGGTCTTGAAAGCCTGTAGAGAAGGAGACACCACAAACGCTCTGGGCAGCCTGTTCCAGGCTCTGTCACTCTCACAGTAAAGAAACTTCTCCTTCATGTTGAAGTGGAACTTCCTGTGTTTCACCTTGAGACCATTACCTCTTGTCCTATCACAGGGAACCACTAAAAAGAGCCTGGCCCCTTCTACTTGACACCCACCTTTCAAATATTTGTAAACATTCATAAGATCCCCTCTCAGGCGTCTCTTTTCCAGGCTGAACAGCCTCAGGTCTCAGCCTTTCCTCATAAGAGACATGTTCCAGTCCCTTCAGCATCTTCAGAGAATCACAGAATTACTGAGGCTGGACAAGCCCTCTGAGATCATCAAGTCCAGCCTATGACCCAAAACCATCACATCGGCCAGACCATGGCACTCAGTGCCACATCAGCCTTTCTTTAAACACATCCAGGGACGGTGACTCCACCACCTCACTGGGCAGCCTACTGCACTGTCTGATCACCCTCTCTGTCAGGAAGTGCTCCCTGATATCCAACCGAAACCTTCCGTGGTGCAGCTTCAGGCCATGGCCTCTCCTCCTGTCCCTGGTTGCCTGGGAGAAGAGCCCGACCCCCACCTGACTCCAACCTCCCTTCAGGGAGCTGTAGCGAGTGACAAGGCTGAGTCTCCTCCAGGCTAAACAAGCCCAGCTTCCTCAGCTTCTCCCCAGAAGACTTTCCTTCCAGTCCCTTCCCCAGCCTCGTCGCTCTCCTCTGGACCCGCTCCAGCAGCTCAGCATCCTTCTGGCAGTGAGGGGCCCAGAGCTGTGCCTGGTGCTGGAGGTGAGGGCTCACCAGTGCTGAGTGCAGGGGGAGAATCCCATCCCTGGTCATGCTGGCCACACTGTTCCTGACCCAGCCCAGGATGCCATTGGCCTTCTGGGCCACCTGAGCACACTGCTGACTCGTGTTCAGCCGGTTGACACCCAGCACTCCCAGTCTCTCTCCACCGGGATGCTCTCCAGCCACTCCTCCCCCAGTCTGTAGTGTTTCATGGCATTACTGTGGCCAAAGTGCAGGACCCTGCACTTGGTCCTGTTGAACTTCATACCGTTGGCCTCAGCCCATCGACCCAGCCTGGCCAGGTCCCTCTGCAGCGTCTGCCTACCCTCCGGCAGATCGATGCTCCCCCCCAGTTTGGTGTCATCCGCAAATTTACTGAGGGTAGACTCAATCCCCACATCCAGCTCATCAATACAGATGTTGAATAGGACTGGGCCCAGTACTGATGCCTGGGGAACACCACTGGTCACCAGATGCCAACTGGATGCAGCACCGTTCACCACCACTCTCTGGGCCTGGCCGTCCAGCCAGTTCTGAACCCAGCGAAGGGTGCCCCTGTTCAAGACATGGACTGCCAGCTTTTCCAGGAGGATGCTGTGGCAGACTCATCTTCATAGCTCTCTGTTGGACTCTCTCTAGTAGTTCCCTGTCTCTCTTGAACTGGGGAGACCAGAACTGGACACAGTCCTCCAGATGTGGCCTCACTAGCAGTGTATAAAGTATGATGTCTAGAAGTAACAGAAACAACGGACAGCGCTGGAAGATCTTGAGAGTTAGCTGGATGGAGGAGATGTCGAGGTGTTGCTGGACGATGTAGCTGGTGGAAGTCAGGCTGAACCCACCGTGCTGCAATGTGGCATTTGTATTCACTCGCCACTCCTGCCCTCTCTGCTGCTCTGGGGTCACCACAGTCATCACGATTAAATCCTGCCTCGATGAAGATGGTTTCAAATGAGATAAGCCCAAGCTCTAGAGGGTATCCTCAATAAGTCTGCCAATGATACGAAGCTGGGAGGAGTGGCTGATACACCAGAAGTCTGCGTGTGTCCAGCAGGTCAGGGGAGGTTCTCCTCCCTCTCTACTTTGCCCTGCTGAGACCACATCTGGGGTATTCTCCGTTCTGGTCTCCCCGGTTCAAGAGAGACAGGGAAATACTAGAGAGAGCCCAACGGAGATCTACAAAGATGATGGAGGGACTGGAACATCTCTTTTATAAGGAAAGGCTGAGAGCCCTGGGACTGTTTAGTCTGGAGAAGCCTGAGAGGGGATCTTATGAATGTTGACAAATCTCTGCAGGGTGGGTGTCAAGGAGAAGGGGCCAGGCTCTTCTCAGTGGTCCCCTGTGATAGGACAAGAGGTAATGGTCTCAAGGTGAAACACAGGAAGTTCCACTTCACCATGAGGAAAAACTTCTTTACTGTGAGAGTGACAGAGCCTGGAACAGGCTGCCCAGGGAGGCTGATGGAGTCTCCTTCTTTGAAGACTTTTAAGACCCACCTGGGCCTGTTCCTGTGTGGGCTGCCCTGGGTGACCCTGCTCTGGCAGGGGGGGTGGACTCGATGGTCTCCAGAGCTCCCTCCCAACCCCTAACATTCCATGACTCTATGATTCTTGGAGGAATCCTCAAGCACGGTCAGTGGGTTCTGGCTCCTGACACACAGCAGCGCTGTGATCTGACTCACGTAAACATGACTCAGGAGTAACCACCAAAGCCTTAACAGAAGTAAATCAAGGACAAAATATTTCTGTACAGAATATTTCTGTAAAATCAGCTTGGCTGCTGGTTAACAAGTTCACTGAAAGCCTGCACTGCTCTGGAACAAGCATCAGAAACATCCAGGCAGTAGCGAAGGTAGGTGAATTGCCCGGAACTTGATCTTGATATAAAAGGAGTTACAGAAGTCAAAGAAATGCCAAAACATCTGGCTGCAAGCTCTGCAGGGCAGCTCGGGCAAGCTGCAAAGAGCAGCAGTCAAAACACCGGAATGCAAGCGCACACCCGCGAGACCTGAAGAGCCGCAGAGAAGCAGCAGCTCCCGTTCTTCCATGGGAGAGATCAAAATGACACGAGACTCAGCAAAGGTGTGAGAACAGCAGAGGATAGTAAGGGACCTGAGCCACCCACGTGCAAACACCGTGGGACACAGCTCAGAGCAGAGGACGCCCCACAACCGACACGCTGCTTTGTGCAATCACTCGCTGGAGCACAGAGAGGAGCAGGAAGGAGTGGAGGGGCTGGCTTGGTTCTAAGTGGCACACAGGAGCGAATTCATACAGCAGCAGTAGCCAAGACGCTGCAGAACAGCAGCCTCGGAGCTGTTCAGCTCGGCGTTGCACAGGGCAGCCAGGACCAAACACCAGCGAGTGACAAGAAACAAGCAAATGCTAAAAATCAGTATGAGGCTAATTAAGCGAAGCCTAAAGGAGCTTCGAAGAGCAAATCAGTAAAGATATAAAAACAAACACAAGGGCTGAGCATGTCAAAAACCCATCAAGAAAACACAGAGGGCTGGGAGGGGTTAAAGGAAGCAATTATGGCAGATGAGGATATCGAAGAGATGCTAAATGACTCTTCTTCCATCCTCCAGACCTCCCCTGGAGATTTCTATGCCTTTGCAGAGCCTCCAGGGAGATGGGCTCCGTGGCTGGGGCAACAACAAACATGGGCTAGGAAACATGATTGTTTAAAGGAAATATGTTATCAGGCCCATTTGGTAATCTAGAGGCTTCATTCTCACTCCATCCTCAACCCCACTTCCAGAGAGAGTATCCACTGGAGAGACTTGAATGGAAAGGCAGGAGCTTCTGGTCGTCTGGTTTAAAAGTCAGGAGACAAACATCAAGACACCCAAAAAGCCAAATTCAGATAATTGGAGGGGAAAATCTTCTCCAGAGGTGTGTGTCACAATTTAGGGTCAGGGCGGCCCCTTAGACCTGTAACAGATCCTCTCTGTTAACCCCCCTCCCTCCCCAGAGGGGAAGAGAAAGGGAATAAGGGAGAGAGACTTAGCGATTAGAAAAGGAAACTAGAGCAGCTTGAATGAAAAGGAAAATTAAAATAATAATTAAAAAATTGATTATATACAAATATACACAAAACCAGTATGGAACCCAACCCCCCCGATGGTAATTCCATCACCGTCACCACTGATGCTGTGCAGGCACCGGGGCAGTCCCAGCCTGGGCCCCACAGCAGACGGGAGCTGTGCTCAGGAGCTGGATTCTGGTACCGGGGTCAGGAACGCACAGAACGGGATCAAAGGCAGAATGGACAGAGGCCTCCTGGGATGATCTGAGGAAGGAACCGAAAGAGGACCCGAGCCAAGCCAAACAAAGCTGGCAAAGCAGCCCAAGATGGCAAAGAGAGAGCTGAGACCCTCATGATCCCTCCACTTTATACCGAATATGATGTCTATGGGCTGGAATCCCTCACTGGTCAGTCCAGGGTCTCCTGTCCTGCCCGCTCCTCCCTGCAGGTGATGCCTTTTACTCTCTGCATCACCCAATGATGCACAAGATCCAGCAGTGGCCTTGGTCTGCACCCAACCCTTGGTACTGACTCTACCCATGGGTGTGCTCACTGCTAGAAGAAGACACTGTGAGAACAGGCTGCTGCCTGCAGACAGTGCAGTTGGGTAGAAGAACTGAGCTGAAAAGTAAAATCACTGCCCAGAAGTAGTTCTGTTCTCGCTCAAACCAGGACAGTGTGGTAAGAGTGGTCAGACTGGATTTCTTAGATCTGGGAGCAGGGGGGAAAATTCTAACTGGTATTGCTAAGGAATTTTGGGAAGTGTTTCAGCTCGACATTCCAGCTCATCCCAGATGGAAAGGTAACACCTGGGTGGTTTATTCTTCTCCGTAGCATTAGTATTAGATGCAGCCGGGATGTGGGCCTGGAAGGCTTTCACATATGATCAGGGCTGGCAAACCTTAGACTGATGTCAGCAGGAGGTGAGGGAGATCTTGTTGCACCCAGGGGGGCTGCACCTGAGCAGCGTAGCTGAAAATACCAGTCCTGCACCTGCAGCCTGGACGCGCAGCCCTTGCAGTGTCCTTTACACTTGGCTAAAGGATGCTGCCAGACCACTGCTGGCACACGTGGGAGGGTCTGGAGGACTTAACAGCCCAGTTTAGCAGAGGCACATCCTCCCAGAGAGCAAGGAGACCAGGGGCAGACACTGCTTTGAACGGAGCAGTCACCTTCGCAGCCCTGTGTTGGCATCAGCAAGAAAGTACCAGAAAGACTGGGGCTGGCAAGGTCTTCTGGGGGCCTCTCAGGCAAAGCGGAGCTGAGGAGCACCATCCTTCCCAGGCACAGCAAAGTGGACCCATGCAGGAGAGTCCTGTTCCTGGGGACTCCAGGATCCCTCAGCAGAGGTGGCTGCAGGACATCAGCCCCCCCAGACATTTGTTGCCACTTGTTAGCATTCAGTCGCTGGTGGTGGCAGATGTTTCGGGGCTGAATCACTGGGATTTGTTGTGACGAGCATCGCCTTGGCAGCTGCTCACACTGGACACCTCTTCTTCCTCTGCCTCTGCCTCCAGCCGCCCTGAGCCTCGCCAGCCACCACCTCCCAGGAGCCACCCGCACTGTGGAGAGCGTGGGTGCTGCTCTCGCAGAGGCAGGGGACAGCCGGCAGCTGGCAGCCAGGCTCTGCAACTGGCAAGGGGCAGAGAAGGGGTGAAAGGCACGGCCTGGAGCCAGGACACCTCCAGCCTGCGGCAGGGAGAGGCTGGGGGGAGCAGCCTGGGGAGCAGGGCAGCTTGGGGTGGGGGCCAAGGGCTTTGTCATCACCTCCCATGACAAAGCCCTCCCCATGATGCAGCCAGCACTGCAACGCTCACTGTGTCACCCCCGCCTCCGAGGGACAGGCACAGCCCCAAGGGACACGCTTCACCCATCTGCCCCCAGCAAAGGCATCTGAGAAGAGGCTGAGGGCCTGAGACACTTGGTGTGACTCAAGACCCTCCTCTCTGGAGGAAACTGTATGTCCCCCAACCACCATGTGCAGTGCCAGGAGCCACCCACACCCTGTCGGGTGGTGACCCAGCCTGGTCCCATCCCATGAGCCATCCCACAAAGCCATCTCCAGCTTCTCTGGCCCATCTCACCCTCCCACTGGAGCCTCCCTCATGCTCAAGCCTCCGAGAGGAGATGTCCTTGTGTTCACTCTGCTCCTGAGGAATGACCTTGTGCGAGCTGCTCTCACACCTCCCAGCTTGCCAGAGCTGCTTTCTAAAGGCAGCTCCTTCTCCAGCTAAGAACCTCGTGAGGGCCTCCCATGGCCTCATTTGGCCCACGCTGTCCCCAGATCTGCCCCACGGGACATGTCTCTACACCCTGAGCACCGAAGTCCCAGCTCGGGCTACCTACAGCTTAGAAGGTTAGCCAGACGAGGCCGTAACACAAGCAGCATCACCTTGAGGGCCATGTCCAGGCACAGGATGAAAACGGAGGCAGAGCAGCAACGTGGTGTGACCACAAGAAAGCTGTTCCTCCCACAGCCCCTTCCCCCAGAGATGATGACTAATAGAGACATCCCTCTTGCACAGCATTTGTGCAGGAGAGCATCAGGGTGCGGAAAATCTCAGCAGAAAAGCACGTGAGGAGGCGTTCACACCGATGTGGGGAAGGAACATTCGCCTGTGTGTCAGACTTAACGCAGCAGAAGGGGTTAATTTCTCCTCCAGGGCTGCAGGAGGGAGCCTGAGCTAGAAGTGTTTGGGCACTTGGGTGTCATCATCGAACATATGATAACACAGCTAGATAACAGCGGACAGAGGAGTTGCCTGGGAGATGCTGTGGGATAGCAACGGCTGGGCACTGACTTTTAGGGACTGGCTGCCAAGGACTGGAACAAATGCAGACTTCACCCTAAACGTGATTCGGCTCCAAGTCTGAGCCAGGACCAGTCATGAGACCGGGCAGTACGTGGGCTGCTGCAGAGACAATGTCCCCAGCCCCAAGGACTAGAGACAGGCTGACCCACCCTGATGGGCATGGGTCACACTTCAGCATTTCAGTGGTGGTCCTTGTGATGAACCACTGAGGACACTGCCTGGCATTGATCAAGCTGCTCGCTCTCGGCTCATCCACACTCAACAGGACGGACAGAGTGAGAGGGAAGCCAAGGCCGAGTCTTCAGCTGTGAGAGCCACAGGAGCTGCTTTGCAAACAGACACAAGCTGAGCACGTGACACAGAGGAGAGCGATCCCAGGCTGAGCAGGGCCATCCGTACAGGGCAGCAGCCACACGCAGCCTCCATCCCCCAGCCTCCATCCCTCAGCCTCCATCCCCCAGGTTCCATCCCCCAACCTCCATCCCACAAGTTCCATCCCCCAACCTCCATCCCTCAGGTTCCATCCCTCAGCCTCCATCCCTCAGCTTCCATCCCTCAGCCTCCATCCCACAGGTTCCATCCCCCAACCTCCATCCCTCAGCCTCCATCCCTCAGCCTCCATCCCTCAGCCTCCATCCCTCAGCCTCCATCCCACAGGTTCCATCCCCCAGGTTCCATCCCATGGCCCACACCAGCCGCCCACTGCTCTGCCTGGGGCTCTGCCGTGTGCTGCCCAGAGCCCCCTGGGGAGTCGCCACGCAGGGGGTCCGGGGCTGGCAGGCACCCTGGGGACACGGCAGCCCTGGGTCCCAGCAGCTTCGGGGACACCGTGGGCCGTGCTCCCCACAGAGCGGGGTAGAACCACGGTGGCTGTTCCACGGCCCCGCTGGGCTCCAGCGGAGCCCGAGCCGGGCCCCGAGGGGGATGGAGAGCATCCGTGCCCGCCACGCGCGACCTCCTCCCGATCGTCACGCACTCCGGGAGGCACCGGGACCGGGGGCGACCCCCTCGCAAACCGCGACTCCGCCAGAGCCGTGCTCAGCTCGGGGGCGGGACGGGGACCGCGGGGACCACCGGGACCCCTCCTCCTCCTCCTCCGCCGCCGCCGCCCCGCGCCCACCTGCGTCCCGCGGGGAGCCGCGCACGTGGAACGCACCACGGCGGCGGGGGGCGCGGGGGGGGCCGGCGGCCGGAGCCAGGCTGTTTACACGGGGGCCGAGGGGGGCGGCAGCGGCGAGGCCCCCCCCGGCCCCCCCCGCCGCCGCCGCTCGAATGGTCTCTCCCTCGCGCTCTATTTAATCCCCGCCGCTGCCGCACCGCCGGCTCCAGACCGGAGAGCAGCGCGCCCGGTGCCGCTGCTGCCTCCGCGCCGCGGCTCGGCTCGCTCCGGCCCCGCGGGCACCCGCAGCCATGCTGCCCACCGCTCTCGGCCTCCTGCTCTTCCTCTCCTGCTTCGGCGCTGCCCGCGGAAACCTCTCCCGCGACGGTGAGTGGCGGCACCGGGGACGGGCGAGCTTTCCCCGCCGCGCCCCCCCGCCGGCATCACTCAGCCCCCCGCGGCGGGGACCGGCGGGAAGGGAGCGGGGAGGGGGGGGGGTCGGTGGGGAGGAACCGGCCCCGAGGGGAGGGGGCAGTACGGCGGGGGACAGCGGCTGCTCGCCGGTATGTGGGTCAGGCGCGGCGGGGCCCGGTAGGTGCCGCCCGCCCCGCCCCTGCCCGGCCCTCGGGACCCGCCCGCGCCGCCGCTTCCAGCCCTGCGCGGGTGCGGCTGCCTCGGCCCCGGGCGGCCGGCGGGGCTCAAGGTCACGCCGGCGGGGCCGGGTAGTGCCCGTTGCATGTCCGCCCGTGTGTGCCCCGTTTCCCCCCCCCCCCATCATCGCCGTGTATCGCCCGGGGCGGGGCCGGCGGAAGGTTCCAGACAGGCCCCGGAGGGCGGCGGCGGCGGCGCCCGACGTTGCCCGCGGCGGGGCGGGTGGAGTCGCGGGCGGGGGGAGACTCCCCGGGGGGGCAGAGCCGCCCCCTCCCCCGGGAGGACGGGGACCCCCCCGGGGGAGACGGCGGAGATCTCTGCGGGGCGGGGAGATGCTTCTCCGGGCCGGGGTGGGTCCCCGGCAGAGGAGGGCACCACCCGCACCCCCCCGGCGGCGGGACGCGGGGAAGGGCAGCCCGTCCCCATCCCGCCGGGATGCCTGGGTGCATCCCAGCAGCTGCTCGGCCCTCGGTGTTGAGAAGCCGCTGGTGCAGGGCTCTGGGATGCCGTCGGTGCGCGGCTGGAGCATCAGCCTTGAGACAAAGGGTGTTTACCGGCCGTGGCACCGCGGTGGCAGCACAGGCGAGGCCGTGGGGACGAGGGGCTGCAGAGCCAATGGGATCGTGGTACCCGCTCGGCAACGGCAGCGCCTCGTTTTTCACGTCCGTTCACCGATTCCAGCCCGTGACCGCGCATCAGCGCGTAGGGGCTGTGATTCCAGCCGCGCTGCTGGTGGCTGTGTTTGCTGTGTTGGGAGTCCCTGGTCACGGCTGAACTGCTGCTGGGTGTGTTTGGATGGGGAGCAGGTTGTGGGGAGGCGCAGCAGCCAGCGGGTTCCTGGCCTCTAGCCACCTCTGTGTTGTGCTTTGGAGGGTGTTGTGAAGGCTGACAGCAGTTGCCATCCAAGTCCCTGCCTGGGGCTCACTGGAAGCAGGGAGGCGATTCTGGTGTGAGTACATGGCCCTGGGATCGAGGGTCCCAACGGGTGTCGTGGTGGTACAGAGGGTGAGAGGTCTGAACCCAGCAGCCTCCTGCCCATGCTGGAGTGAGAAGCAAGCCTCCACCCATCTTCCAGCAGCCCATCCCCTTGCTGGAGGAGGTCGCTGTCACTGGCAGAGCCTCTCTGGGGGCTGATGTGGGTTGGTGGCTACATTCCCATCCACGAATCCTGGGATCTATTCTGGTTTTGGCTATGGTCCTCCCACAGGAACATGAAAGAGTCACTTGGGCGTGGGTGATGCTCAATCCCACAGTGCAGGGATGTCCTGGTGATGCTCACTCGGCGTGTGGGTTGTAGTTGGAGTTGGGGGGTGGGGAGGGGGCTGTGGTGGCTGAGCAGCCTAGCAAGTGCTCACATGAGGAAGGGTGGCTGTGACCTAAGGTTGTGTGTGGTCCTAGGGCAGGATGCAGCTTGGATGATGACACGGCAAGATTTCTACTGGGGCTGGCCTGCTGCTGTGGCCCAGGCCTAGCCATGAGCTGCCAGGGCTCTCTGTTGTCCAACACGGCGAGACAGGCACCCAAAACACTTTGGGAAGCAGAGGAGATGGATGGCTGGAAGATGATTCAAAAGAAGCTGCCAATGTGGTCAGTGCCCCTCAACCCTCAGCTCCCACTGTGTCTCTCCAACTGGGAAAGCCCCTCTGTACCACCCTTCCTGGGGTGGGGATGGAGTCGCCATCTCTCCTTGAAGAGATGCTCCTTCAGCGCTCCAGATCTGCGGCAGGGCCCCTCGGAGCCGCCTGGGCTCTGGGAGCACTGGTGCCTCACACTGGGGCTGTGTTGGCTGGTGCTGTGCTGCTGTCGGCAGATTTTGGAGTGTTTGGGCTGGACGCGTGGTTGTCTTTGCTGCAAGGATTATTCCCCCCACGGGGTTATTCCACTCCACAGTTGTGTAACCCTTTTGTTTGAACAGTGCCCTACTGTTGTCCCACGGGAAGCCTCAACAGGCCAAAAATAGACATCTTGGGGCTGTTTTTCTCTGTGCCTTGGGAGCAACCTCATCCTGCTGTGGCAGAAGCATTGCGGGCACTGGGCAGCCCTCAGTGTGCAGTATGAGGACCACCACCATCCTGGGGCCCGGTGGGGAGCTGAGCTCGGGTCTTGCATCCAGTTACTTCCTGCAGGACCAGAGCTGCTCCACTCATTTTGTGTGTTTCTCTTGCTGGGAGAAGCTTCAAGGTTGAGGATCTTAGACCTGGACCTGCCTGAGTAGGTATAGATGTCACGGCAGAGGGGCCAAGGATGCTTCATCTCCTCCTGGAGATGCTGGGGCCGCTAAGGTGTCTCGTGTCCCTGCAGTCTGGAGACCATTTTCAGGTTTCTGAAGCCATGTGAGATGAACAACCTGTCTGATGCTTGCAGAGAGGCAGTTTTGGGAGACTACTGCCTTTCCTGGAAGGTGGCTTCGTCTTTCTGAAGCTGGTGGAAGTGTCTGCTTGTCCAGACCATGTGGGAGGAGCCTTCTCTTCCTTTGGGAAATGCCATTTGCTTCCAGCCAGTGTCCCTTCTGTATGCCTGCCCTGCCTGCGGTAGGAGCAAAGGTGCAGGCTCCCACAGGACTCTCAACCCCTGCTAGCCCTGGAGATGATGGCTGCAGGTCCTGTAGCCCTGCAGGAGCAGCTCTGCGGAAATGCCAGCACTGGTCCTGGGCCAGGTTGCAGGAGGCTGCCTCCAACCTCCAGCCTGTAGCATCAGCTTCAGCCTCACGGTGGAAGGACCCTTGGGAAGGAGCCCTGGCGTGCAGCGCTGGGGTGGTGACAGCCCAGGAGTTGTCTGAAGCTTTTGAGTGCTGCTTAGGACAGCGTGTTTACCCAACTAGTGTGTGCACATGCCCTGTTCTTGCACGTTGTTAGGGCTCTCCGTGCACTACCAGTCTCCTTCTGCACCAGCCCTTGGCACTAGAAGCAGCAGTGACATCGCTGGCGAGGTGGTGGTGAGGGGTAGGCACAAGGAGAGGGAATGCCACAGATCTGCATCAGTCTGTACCTGGCTGGCCTGGTTTTGGCTGAATCTGCTCGTCTGCCTGGGGGAAGCTGTTCTGGCAGCGATGATGAGCTGGGATCAGCGTGTCACCGCGGAGAAGCATCCCTCTGCATGTGGCCACCATGGGGAGGGCCAAAGCCACCGCTCAGCTGTATGGAACATGTCAAGCTTGACAGGCAGCACTGGATTTTGAGACAATACCCGGGATCAGGCGCTGTGGAGCTGCCCTGCCGCATACCCAGACGGTGAGGGGATGTGTTGGCTCTGCTGCCGTGGGACAGGAATTTTGCCACTGTCCTCGGTAACACCCCAGGTTTTGGCGTGGTCTGCGATGCTGAGGCACCAGGGTGTTTGCTGGGAGCACGGCAGCTTCATCTGCTAGCCAAAGAAGAACACATGCATGCACCCCCCAGACCAGGGCACTGATGCTGAACATGAGCTGAGCCCCTTCCCAGTGTGCTCACCTTCCCTTCTCTGGAAGGCAATGGAGGGAAGCACCCTCCTTGCCCAGGATTCCCTGCTCGTGAGGTCTTCTGCATGCCAGATGCTGCCTCTTCTCCCTCTGCCTGACGTTCTCGCCTCGCCGGGGGTGTTGGAATTGCCAGCGTAACTGGAGGCGTCTGCATCTGGGTAGTCGCCCTGGTGCTGGCATGGCTGGGCACGTAGCCAGCTGGAGGAGTCTGTTAGAGCTCATGCTCGTGTTTGTTTTCACTAGGTTGGTTTTAACCTCATTTTACCCCAATCCAGGGTGTCATGTGACCCTTTGGGTCCTCACAAGAGAGGAGGTGGTGTAGGATGTCAATGTGTATCCAAGGTGCCTTTGCTGGTGACAGTGGCAGTGTGGTGGTCCTGGAGCTCAGTGGGCTCTGCTTGTGTGTGGCTGGGCTTGGTCTCCTGGGTGATTGCTGCTCTGGAGCGTGGTCTGCTTGTGCAGATGCCTTCTGGAAAGTGCTCTGCTCCCTGGGCTGGTGCCTTGTCTCCATCTGAACTGCACCCTGGGCTCTCCGTGCAGCCCAGGCGATGCCTTGACCACATGGGTCATCAGACAGTGTCTGCACAGATTGAATTGTCTCCTTGTTGCTTGACTCTTCAGTGCCTCCGTGGGACCTTAAAGGTGACGCCAGTGCTGTAAACACCCACGTAGTCAGATGCATCTGATCCTCCTCCTCTCATTTACTGGGTCAGCTCAGCTTGAACCATCTGGTCCGGTTCCCCCCCTCTGTTCCTGGCCAGGCACCTGCAGCCATGAAGCGATGCAGCAGCGGAGCCGCCAGCACGCAGTGGCGCTGGGGTGGGAGTGATCTCCGGCGAGGGCAGGTGGGGGACGAGGCTTCATCCTGCTCTGAAGGGGGTCCTGCCTCCCCCAGCGCTGTGCTGAGCGGTCGCTGTGGCAGGGCGAGGAGCGGGGCCAGGCAGGAGCCAGGCGCAGGGCTGTGGGTGCTGTGCTCGGGCAGCCCCCACGCCAGCAGCACCGCCGCAGCCCAGGCTCCCTAAAGCCAGGCAGTCGATAACAGCGGCGTGAGGAGGAGGAGGAGAAGCAGAAGCTGAGCTGGGCAGGGCCGTGTTTAACCATTCTGGTCACCTGCCCGTATCGCACTGTGCCTCCGCTGCGACGCAGGCTGAGAGCGCAGGGACCAGCGTGCGCACGGGCAGCGCCGGGCACTGCAGAGACTCCCTCCCTGGTGGCACTGGGATGTGCTGGAGCAGCCAGGCTTCTGGCAGAGCCCAACGGCAGTATCTTTCCAGGTGACCCTGGAGTTTGCCTGTGGAGCAGCAGAGCTGGGAGCTTCCCCTTGCTGCTGCAGGGTTCTGCTCCAGGGGACCTGCCCCTTCAGGTGATGCTTTGGGCAGAGCTCTATTTACAGATGCTTTTTCCCACCTTACAGTGCTTTAGGTGGTGTATTTAGTAGCAATCCCAGTGTGGAGCATCAGCTTTTCCAGACCACTGCTTTTGCTGTTGGTTTCAGGCCATCATTTCCAGGGAAAGCTCGCTTCTGACACTACTGGTCTAAGTAGCCAGTGGCATGGAGAGCAGCAGGATTCCTGAGCCACCCACTGTGCAGATGCTGTACGGGAGCTGGGTTCGTGTTCTTGGCCTGGAGACAAGCACAAGGCTGACTGTGCCAGAAGACAAAGGCTTGCTGGGACCCTGCAGCCCCATTGCTCTGGGGACCTGTTTTCCAGAGGTGGAGTTCTTTGGTGGTGTCTGTGCCTGGAGCTCATTATGCTCCTTTCTGCTGCTCTCAGGCTCTGCTCCCCTCCCAGCCTGGTGTGGTGGAAGCCCTGGGGAGATGGGCCCTGTCCTGCCTCAGCTGTGCTCCGGGGCTTTGCACCAAGCCGATGATGCAGGAACAGATCAGCATCATGGCCCTTCCCTTGGGGGCTCTGTTTTGCCTCTCCACACCTCACCAGCTTTGGTTTCTGCCTTTGGTTTTTTTTTGTCTCCCTGTGATGCTGGAGAATTCATCTCCAAAAGGACTGTGCAACATCGGAGGTGAGCGGGTGGGCCATGGCCAAAGCTGAGAGCAGTCTGTGCATCCTGTTGGATGCAGCTGGGCTCAGCGGAGCATCCACCACGGTCACCTGGAAGAGCAGTGGGACTGAACCTGTGTTTTCATCTTTGGAAAGGACTCTTCCCTCTTGTTGTTCCAGGAAGTCAGGAGGAGGTGTCTGTGTGGTGCCCGTTGGCAGGGGCGAGGGTGCGGAGCTGCCAGGGTCCCCCCATTTCCCGTTTCTGTTACAAGCATCCTGTTACACAACCTCGAGTGTTCGCTCCTGGGCCAGCCGGGAGTGGCAGTTTCTCATGCCAGTGGTTAGATGCCGTGTGATGTCGTGGGGCATCTGAAGGAACTGCTTCTGAGACACCTTGCTGGGCAGGCGGGAGATCCTTAAAACAGAACTGTCAAAGCAGAGAGCTTGTTCCCTTGGCAACAGTCATGTTGGAGATTGGCCTTAGGGTAGGAGCTAAAAAACATGCTTGAAAAAAAGTAGCTATCAGCTGTTTGCTGTCAAACTGGAGGAGGCCCTGGCAGAGGGGTCACCATGCCAGGCTCTGCTCACCGCTGGCCTGGCATGGGACAGTCTCGGTGAGCTCGCCGCTTCTCACCAAGAGTGGAGCATCCCAGGAAAGCTCTGACACTGGGAATGGCTGGCACTGTGCTTGGATTATTCATGGTACCCCAGAATGTGACTTTCCCACCTTCTCCAGGGGCTTGCCTGCTCTGGACAGGTTGGTGCGTGGTTCGTGCCTGAGCTGGGCTCGGCTCTCCCCAGCAGGCTGCAGCTTTGAGCCTTGCCAGGCACCTGCAGGTCAGGGTGACACCAGATCCTCTCAGCCACAGGATTGCTGCTGGCCTGGGAAGGAGGTGATCGCCCTGCCCGGTGCCAGGATTCCCCAGCAGTGCTGCTGCCTTTTGCAGAGCCAAGGGGCACCGGATGGGTGTGAATGTGCACCCGTGGCTGAGCAGAGCCGCCAGCTAAGATTGTGCAGCTGCCAGAGCTGCTGCTGCTGCCATCGGGGGGGTTCCCCAGCTCCCTCGGCCCCTGCCCAGCCTCTTCTGTCCCAGCTCTGCAGGGGCTTCTCCAGCCCTTGGGCGACGGGGAGAGGAGCTGGTGTTGAAGGGGCCCAGGCTGCGTGCTGGTCCTGGAGGAGCTCCGCTTTGATGCACAGTGAGGAGGGACCCGAAGGGACATGGGACAGACTCCGTTGGACGGCTCCAAAAGCAGCAGGCCAGGGCTGGAAGAGAGTAGCCTGGGATCCGAGAGCTTCAGCAGCGCTTCCAACCAGCCCCTCTCGAGCTGCTGATCGATTGCCAACAGTTGGCCACGCTTCTGTCACTTAACCCTGGGCAGGTGTCACAGGCAGCTGCTGGTCCCCGCTGTCCCTTCAGGCAGGGTCTGCCAGGGAGGTGACATCCCCAAGCCCTGGAAGGAGGATGCAGCTCTGCAGTTTGCCGGTGGAGCTCAGTGCTGAGTGTCTGTGCCCCTTGGACCTTCCTGCTGTTGCCTGTGGAGTGCCGGGGGGGACCCCTGGAGAGCTTCAGTGGGTTCCACCAAAGTGTCCAGCGTGGTCTCGGGAGAAGCCCAGCAAAGGTCCAGGGTTTAGAGAAGGCTGTGGTGAGGAGCGGGGTCCTCTTGCTTTGCACCTTCCTGGAGAGTGCTGATCTATGTCTGCTTTGAGAATGAATGCAGAGCTTGGTGTTTGGGGTGGGCAGTCAGTTTTTACCAGTCTTGGAGGTATGAAGCCTCTGAACTCAGCTGACAGCTTCACTTGTGAGCAGTGAGCTCCTGTGACATTGGGAGCTTGGGCAGCGGGTCCCCTTGTCTCTCCCCACGGTAACCTCTGGAGCTCACAAGCCCCCAAAGCAGAGGACTGGGCTGCTGCAGAGCGGCTGTCCCGGCACCTCTGTCTGCTGCTGCTCTGTCTGCCACTGCTCTGGAGTTCAGAGCAGACAGAGGGTTGTGTGTTCTCCACTGCCAGTGAGCATTTGTGACAGTTCCTTGTCACCCTGAGGTCAAATCCTCTGCTCACAGAGGCTGGAGGTGCAGGAGTAGGAGGCTTTGGCACTGTAGGGTGCCAATGGGAATCCTGGGTGGATTTGTCCCTGTGAGGATGAGGAAGACCTGGTGCCTGGTTGCCCTGTGGCCTTGCTGTGCTGGGGAGAATGGCCTGTGCTTGCTGGGAGAGCAGTGAGGTGATGGCACGCAGGGATGTCCCTGCTTCTCATCCTCTCCTAGATCAGCCTGGCTTCTTGCATCCTTCCCCCCTCACCTCTCGATCTGAGCCTGCCTCAGCCCGAGCCCATCTGCTCCCCTCACCTCCGGCAGCCTGTGCCCTCCACTGCCTCGCTCTCGCTCGGCTGGCACGGAGCTGGCACGGAGCTCTGCCTGCCTCCCGGTGACAGCTCTTGGCAAAGCCACGGGAGATGTCGAAACACTGTGGGACTGGAGAAGGAGCTGGCCCTGAGGTGCTCCCAGGGAGGGGGTTGTCCCTTGCTCTGCAGCTCCCGGAGGGATGTATGCCCGGCCCCAGGACCCTCCTGTGCGGACAGGAATCCTCCCTAGGACCCTCCTGTGTGGACAGGAATCCTCCCCAGGACCACCCCTCCGGGTGCTTTGCACCAAACCATCAGGTGCCTTCTGCCTTCCAGAGAGGAGGTTTCCCCCTCTATCAAAACCTGGAGCAAGGAGAGGTTGGGCTGAGGGCATCCCAGGCTGTGGCTTGCCGTGCCGCTCGGGTCAGCCCCCGCGGCAGACGCCTGAGCCCAGCGGGTTCGCAGCCGGCCGGGCTGCTCCGGAGTCACTGTGCAGCCAGGGTGCCTGCGGCTGGGAGGGAGCTGTGCAGCTCATGGCTGCTGAGGGAATTGCTGAGATACAGTCCTTGGTGAGGAGATGACTTCCCTTAGAAAGTGTCCGTGTCAACACAGACTGGATCCTGATGGTGATGAAATGAGACTGGATAGCAAAGGGTGAGGAACGTGACAAGCACTGGGTTGGTCCTGGGGGCTGTGGCTGTGGAATGGAGGTGTTTGAGGGCTGTGAGCAGGGGGTGTTTTCCTCTGGGGCTGCCCCTGCCCCAACAGAAACACTTCCACATGTCCAGAGGGGTGTGGTGTGGACGTGCCTGGCAGAGGGCCTTGGTGCTGCCAGGTCCCATCTACCTCAACCGCAGAGCTTTTGGGAGGTGTTGGCAAACACTCAGCCGCTCCGCTGGCATGGGCAGGATGTCCCCAGGACACACAGTGAAGGCTCTTCCCAGGCATCGCTCACTGCTTCCCTACAGATGCTCCAGGTGGAATGGCTCCTGGAAGGCAGAAGGCACCCAGTGGTTCGGTGCGGTCCCGTGGAGGATTCCTGTCTGCACAGGAGGGTCCTGGGGCTTTGAGAAGGGGCCACGTGTGCTGGTGGGTCCTGCTGCTGGGCACGGGGAGCATGGGGAGCTGCTTGTCTTGGTTCTCCCCTCATCAGTTTGAAGCAGCATCCCCTGCCCCCCAGGTTTAATGAAACACTGACCTTTCTGGAGTGCAGCACCTCTCCTGTTCCCCTCTGCCTGCTGGGGTCAGAAACAAACCCAGGCAGCAGCTCTTGGCCAAACCCGGGGTCTGGTGCAGCCTTTGCTGGGGTGTTTCCACTGGACATTAGGAAAAAATTCTTCACTGGAAGGGTGGTGAGATCTTGGAATGGGCTGCCCAGGGAGGGGGTGAGTCCCCATCCCTGGGTGTGTTTAAACATCGCTGGGATGTGGTGCTGGGGTACATGGTCTGGGGTGAACTTGTAGAGTAGGGCTGATGGTTGGACACGGTGACCCCAAGGGGCTTTTCCACCCTGACTGACTCTGGAATTCTGTTCTGGGGGCTGCCCATGGTTGCTCTGCCTGTCCCTAGTTCAGAGGCAGGGGCTGGGCCCTTGGTGTCCCTGCCAGCATCAGTCTGGACTCCAGGGAAGGGAGGGCCGGGTCTTCTGCTGCTGGGAGACCTTGCTGCTGACTCGGCCATCTGCAGAAGAACCTGTCACCCTGTCACAGGGTGACAGCAGGGGACTGAGGTAGCCAGGGGGGCTTAGATGGCCCCTGGGAGGTGTAGATCTGAGGGATCTACTACCCCCTTCTGGAAAGGAGAGCCGTGAGCACAGGATGGCTGGTGGCCGTGCGGGCAGCGGGGTCCTGGGCTGGTGGCCGTGCGGGCAGTGGGGTCCTGGGCTGGTGGCCGTGTGGGCAGCAGGGTCCTGGGCTGGCTGCACCTGCCTGAGCCCAAGGCTGGAACTGAGCCCTGCCTGCACTTCCTGCCTCCCCTCGCCCCTGCAGGGCAGCACTGCATCCCTGGCACCGGGCACTCACCGCCTTTGCGGTTCTCGGTGTGGCTGCAGGCAGGGGCTTGGGCTGTGCAGCTGGGTGGTCTTGGCGGCTGCTCTGGCCATGGTGCCACGTGGCAGAGGGAGGGCAAAGGGCCGGTGCCAGCCTGGGCTGGCAGGTGGCAGTGGCTCTGTGCTGCCAGCAAGCACTGGCACGGTGAGGCGGATGCTCCCCTGAGCGTCCAGCACCTGTCCCTGGGCTCACAGGGGCTGTTCTAACTGACATGCCAGGAGGGCCTTGGAGCTTCTGCCGTAGCCAGCCCTCCAGAGCAGCCCTGCTCTGCTCCCCCTTGCGCCTCCAAGCCCCAGGGATGCCATCCAGGGACCCTGGGTGTCAGCTGCCTGCTTGCCCATGGTGCTGTCGAGGGGCTGTAGCACGGTGAGTGGAGTGGCCTGAGCTGCCCTGTGGTTTAGAATTGTGGAATTGTTCTGGTTGGAAGAGACCTTGGAGCCCGTGGAGTCCAACCCCTCCCCAGCGCTGCCAGGGCACCCCTGCCCCCTGTCCCTCAGCACCACAGCTCCACGGGGGGCTGGGAAACCCCTCCAGGGGGCACGGGGACTCCCCCCCTGCCCTGGGCATCCTGGCACAGCCCTGGACAGCCCTGCAGGGCCTTGGAGAAATTGTTCCTCAGCTCCAACCTCAGCCTCCCCTGGGGCAGCTTGAGGCCGGTTCCTCTCCTGCTGGTGCTGGAGACAAGAGATCTCAGCCCCACCTCACCCCAGGCTCCTGGCAGGAGCTGTCAGAGCCAGAAGGGCTCCCCTCAGCCTCCTTCTCTCCAGGCTGAACAAGCCCAGGGCCCTCAGCCGCTCCTCACCAGACCTGTGCTCGGGACCTTTCTTTGGGAGCCCCCAGGATCTGAGCAGGAGGATACGCTGGGCTGGAGCTGATGGGCTCCCCGATCACAGTGCACAAAGCATCTTCCTTCTCATGGTAGAGCTGTGCCAGGCGGGGGGTGGCAGCTTTGCCCCTCGTCACCCGTCCCAGAGCCAGTCCTGCCTGCGGGGGTTGGGCTGTGGGGGGAAGGGGACCCCGCAGATGGGGCAGGAGGAGGTGAAGCTCCCAGGGCTGGGATTCACTGCTCCTGGGCTTCTGCCACCCACTGCTCCCCTGGGCCCAGGGCAGCTCCTGTGGCAGTTGTGCCCCTGTGCTGTCGAGGGCCAGCGGGTCACGGCCGTGGCAGTTTTTAATTAAATGGAGCCAGGCTGGGCGGCCTGGCTCAGCCCATCTGCTGCTCCAAGCTGGTGTGCCTGCGCCACGGAGGAAAGGATCCGGGTCGTGCCCGAGGTGCTGCGCTGTGGGGGCTGGCCCAGGCTGTGCCCCCTGCCCCTCACAAGCCGCTGGCATGAGCCTGCCATGGCTGTTGCAGAGCTGTGGTCTCTGGGGTCTGGGGCACCCATCCTGCTGGTCCTGACTGGGAGCCAAGGAGGAGAAGGTTGGCCATCAGCAAGTCCAAGTGGGAGCTTTGATGGGTCTGGGCAGTGCCACAGTGTGGGGTGTAGGTGGCATTGCCTGGCCCCTGCCCCAGGGGGAACCCCTTATTCCATTTAACATCTCCCTGCACTAATTCCTGAATGAGGCCGGTGATGGTGATTGTGTTAATTAAGAGATCAGGTCTGGTCTGTGGGTTTTAGACCCTGTCCTCAATTGCATCCAAGCTGGAGTGGTTTGAGTTTGGACAACAGCAGCTTCCAACAGCCTAATCCCATAATTATAGTAGTAGCAGCACAAAGGCATCGTTAACCAAATTAAAACAAGCTGACGGACAGATCTCCCCAGGCAGAAGGAGCAGACGGAGAACGGTGGCCTCCATCCCTGGCTGAGCTACTGTCCCCAGCATGTAGAGCCATGGAATCATTACTGAGGGTGGAAATGACCTTCAAGATCATTAAGTACAACAGCCTACTAAATATTATCAGGAACACTAAACAGTGTCTTGAAGTGCCACATCTGGACATTGCTGCCCCCTCCGAGGATGGTGACTCCCCCCTCCCTGGGCAGCCTCTTCCAAGGCCTCACCACTCTCTCAAAAGAAATTTTTCCTGATATCCACCTTAAACCTGGTGCAACTCCAGCCCATTTCCTCTCGTCCTACCACCAGTGACCTGAGAGAAGAGCCCAACCCCCCCCTCACTCCAGCCTCCCTTCAGGGAGCTGTGGGGAGGGATGAGGGCTCCCCTCAGCCTCCTCTTCTCCAGGCTCAACACCCCCAGGTCCCTCAGCCGCTCCTCCCGGGACATTTCCTCCAGACCCTCAGCAGCTTTGTCACCCTTCTCCAGACCCACTCCAGCACCTCGGTGTCTTTTTTCTCCTGAAGCGCCCAAAACTGAGCCCGGTGCTCAAGCTGCAGCCTGCCCAGTGCCCAGGACAGGGGCACGAGCACTTCTCCTGCTGGACATGCTATTTGTGGTCCAGGCCAGGATGCTGGTGGCCTTCTCAGCCACCTGTGCACGCTGCTGGCTCCTGTTCCACTGGTGTGACATGGCAGAGTGTCCCCTGAGCTGGAGGGTCCCACTTGCCCGGTGCCATCCTCAGTGGTCCTCACTAGAGCTCCAGCCCACCCAGGCCTTGAGCAAGCTGGAGGCGTGTTGAGGAGGAGCCTGCTGTGGGAACGGGCTGTGGAGCGAGGCTGGGCATCGATCGGCACCTTTAGGCATCTGCAGGGAAGGGGATGTGGGCTGGGGGCTCTCCAGCCACCCGAGTGCAGCCCACTGCGCTGGGCACCGAGGGCAAAGCTCCCACAGCGAGCACGGGGCGGCAGCAGTGATGGGGAGTTCCCTGGACAGAGTCTTCACCCTGGGAGTGTTTCTAATCCAAATTTGGTGCGTCTCTGGTAACGATGGCTGCTTGGAGGGGGCAGGGAGGGCTTCACGTGGTTTTCAGCTTTCCTGGAGTTTCACACAAGCCAAGTGGTCCCTGAGAAGCGCAGCAGCCTCATCCCTCCTGCCCTCCTCCGAAACAGTTTCCCTCCTTCCTGATCCCGCTGGGGGATTTGCAGTGTGAGCGAAGGAAACGATTTCCTCTCAGCCTTCTGAGGGGAAAAGGGAGATGTGCAGACAGAGCTGCTTCCACCCCTCTCCTGAGAACTGGAGCAGCAAATAATACCCCATGGTAAAAGCAGTCCATGGAATCGGGATGGCTGGTGGGCACCTGGGCAGGACAACCCGGGCACAGGGGTCCTGAGGCTGAACCCCCTGCCAAAGCGAAGCAGAGAACACCACGCTGTGAAGCCCTGGGACCAGCACACGCAAGCGAAGCACGAGCAGCGGCAACGTCCCCCTGGCCCTGCCTCTTGTCCCTCTGGAGCTACCTGGGTTTGGAGGGGGTGCAGCTCCCAGGCTGGAAGCAACAGCATCCTGCGTGTCCCCAGCATCCTGCGTGTCCCCTGCCTCCCTGCTCAGCTCGGTGGCACCTCAGCCCTCCCAAAATAGCCATCCTTGGGGCAGGCAGGGGGTTATCTGATCCCCTCGCTGCTCTTCTCTGCCCTTGGGCTGCTTGGCAGCAGGGAGCCCTCCGAGGAGCAAAGGATGATGAGGAAACATGGTGGGGGAAGGGATGTGCACAGCCCAGGAGCAGCAGGAGCCAGAGAAAATTCTCCTGAGAACTGACACAGAGGGGACTTCTGACTGTGCCCCATCAGTGGACTGCAGAGGCTTTTGCTAGAGGCCAGGCTGGGGATGGTCAGCAGGATGTCTCCTTCTATGGGGTGCTTGGCATGGAGGCAGTTTGCTGTCACTGCCAGGGTGGTGGAGAGGAGTTTGCTGCCTCCCCAGGGCCTTCAGCCTGGATCTGCTCACGCCTGGCAGGCATCAGCTGCTGGGATCTTCCTGGCACTGGTGTCTCTGCAGGTTGGTGTGGAGCCCACCTTGGGACAGCAGCATTGAATGGGCTGGCACTGGGAGACCCGGGCTGGCGTGTGCCCGTCAACGGGTCCCTGTTGTCCCCAGCGTGCACAGGATGGCTCCACTCCAAGGACACTGCCCGGGCAAGTAGGAACTACCTGTGCCCGGAGAGGGATGTGTGTCTGCACCCACATCCATGCTCCAGGGGCTCTGGACATGCACTGCACATGCGTGGACCTTTTCCTTGGATGCAGACAGACCTCTGGCACTCCTGTCCCCCTTCCCTGTGTCCTGCTTTCCCATGCCCTTTTCCTGTGCCCCCCTTCCCCATGCTGCCACCTGGAGCAGCTGAGCCAGGGTGGCACAGTCCCCACAGCCTGATCCGTAACCTGTGGCCAGGCTGCAGGTCCAGGACTTGGGGTCAGATGGAAAAACGTTTGTCCCAAGGAAGCTGTGTCCAGCCCAGCACAGGAGCCCACCTGGTCCCAGGGGTTTTGGGGATACTGCCGTGTGCCTCCCTTCCCTCCCTGGGTTGCTCACTGATGCTCATGCACACGTGGGGCAAGGTGATGCCCAAGGCACCCACTGACCTCTCCTCTCTGTGTCCAGAGAGCCAGCCCACAACGTCAGACGAGACCGTGGTGGCCGGAGGTACAGTGGTGCTCAAGTGCCAGGTGGAGGATCCCGATGACTCCTCTCTGCAGTGGTCCAATCCTGCCCAGCAGACCCTCTACTTCGGGGAGAAACGAGGTACGTGCGCAGGAACGGGGGGTGGGAGAGGAGCCAGCTCCAGAACCGGAGCGATGGTGGGGCACAGGGGAAACGGATGAGCTCTGGTGGTGGCACAGGGGATGACGTTCCCACCCACTTGCCACCTATGGCAATGGCACCGAGCCAAGCGGGAGCGAGTGGAGCGGTGTGGGGGTGCCGAGCCTCGCGCTCACCCTGCTCTCCCTTCTCCCCCAGCCCTCCGAGATAACAGGATCCAGCTGGAGAGGTCCACCCCCAACGAGCTGACCATCAGCATCAGCGACGTGGTGCTGTCGGATGAGGGAGAATACACCTGCTCCATCTTCACTATGCCCGTGCGGACTGCCAAGGCCCTCGTCACCGTGCTGGGTAAGGCCCTGCTGCCAGCCCTGCTCCCGCTCTCCCCGCAGCCTTTCATCTCTTCTGCTCCCACGCGAGATCCCATCCATCCTCGCTGGCTTTAGTGACGCGGCTCCGTGCGTGCCGCCGTCTCTGGGTGGCAGCACGAGCACGGCTGACGGGCTGATTCCTTTCTTTCTTCCTCCTCTACCAGGAATCCCCCAGAAACCGCAGATCTTTGGCCACGAGCAGCCCATCGATGAGGAGAAGATAGCCCGGCTGACCTGCCGGTCCTCTGGCAGCAAGCCTGCAGCCCAGCTCCGGTGGAAGAAGGGCAACAAGGAGCTGATGGGTGAGTGCCCGAGCAGTGGGGCTCTGTCCTGGGGGACTGGGCTGGCTGGGGAGCACTGTGGAGCTGGGTGGAGTACCAGGGGTTGCAGATCTGCCCGGCGTTGGGCCATGCTGGCAGCAAAGGGACTGGGACAGGGTGTCCCCTGCTCAACACAGACGTCAGCCCCGTGTCTCTGCCAGGGTTCCGTGTCCACCAGCTCTTAACAGCTCCATCTCCCCACAGATGAGGGCACCGAGGTGGTGGAGGACCCCAATGGAAAGACCTTCACCGTGAGCAGTCGGGTGGAGTTCCGTGTCACTAAGGAGGACAATGAAGCTGAGGTGACCTGCACCGTGGACCACGAGTCCCTGCAGAACTCTGAGAGGTCGACCACGCAGAAGCTGCAGGTCCACTGTATGTGGCACATGGTGGTGATAAGGCACAAGGGGCAGGGCACAGTGCTGTGGGGAGGGTGGGGGAGCCCCTGGCATCACCCCGGTTCAGCAGAGAGCACGCACGTGGCCCTTTGCTGGGAGGTACGTGCTGCCAACACGCAGGCAGGCTCTTCAGCTGGCAGTTCCGGTCACAGGCAGGGACACTGCACAGAGAGGCTTCCCCTGCCTCCCCCGGTGCCCCTGCCTGTCTCCGTTCCTCATGTCCTGCTCGTCCCCATCCCCCTGAGGCGTGTCCGTGCCATCCTCTGCCACCTGTCTGCGCCATCTCCCACATCCTGCCCATGCCCGTTCTTGTCACGCCCGACCCTGTGGGGACAGGGTGAGGGACATGGGAGCTGCCCTGGACACCCCCCAGTGCAGACCCCCCCAGTGCACCCCCCCCGACCCGCCCAGGGATGCTGCCCACACAGAGCTGAGCCCGGGGCAGGGCTCCGAGGGGACAGGGGCAGGGCTCTGGGGTGCCCCTGCGTGGCAGAGGGCAGGAAGAGGGGCTCACTCGGCTCTCCCTCCCCTCCTTTTCCAGACAAGCCGACGGCAAAGATCGAGCCACATCCCCAGTACCCGCGAGAGGGCGAGAAGCTCCAGCTGCAGTGCGACGGGCAGGGCAACCCCATGTAAGGCCCCCACCTTGCCCTGCTCCTGCCCGGTCCCCACCAGGCCCTGGCCAGCCGGTCCTCACACTGTCGGGCCCCAGCACTCAGCCCTCCCCAGAGCTCAGGCACCTGGGCAGCAGCGCTGTGCGGGCTGAGGGCCAGGCCTTGCACAGAGAAACGTCAGCTCGTTTGGGCTGGGAGAGACCTTGGAGCTCATGGAGTCCAACCCTTCCCCAGTGCTGCCAGGGCACCCCTGCCCCCTGTCCCTCAGCACCACAGCTCCACAGGGGGCTTGGAAACCCCTCCAGGGGGCACGGGGACTCCCCCCCTGCCCTGGGCAGCCTGGCACAGCCCTGGACAGCCCTGCAGGGCCTGGGAGAAATTGTTCCTCAGCTCCAACCTCAGCCTCCCCTGGGGCAGCTTGAGGCCGGTTCCTCTCCTGCTGGTGCTGGAGACAAGAGATCTCAGCCCCACCTCACCCCAGGCTCCTGGCAGGAGCTGGCAGAGCCAGAAGGGCTCCCCTCAGCCTCCTTCTCTCCAGGCTGAACAAGCCCAGGGCCCTCAGCCGCTCCTCACCAGCCTCCTGCTCCAGCCCCTTCCCAGCTCCGCTGCCCTTCCCTGCCCACGCTCCAGCCCCTCACTGTCCTGCTGGGAGCGAGGGGCCCAGAACTGAACAGCCAGGTAGGGCTGGGCATCCCCTGGAGAACAGGCCAAGCCCCTGCCCTTTCCCTGGAGCAGCAGATCTGTCCTGGTTCATCTCTACCCGGGGTACCTGCTCCCACAGCTCCACTGCCCCCAGGGTGCTGGGGAGGGGCAGCCGGTGCCTCACCCCCTGCCCCGCTCCGCAGCCCCCAGGAGTTCCTGTGGGAGAAGGAGGGGAGCGACGCACCCCTGCAGCTGAGCTCCGACAGCGTCCTCATCTTCCCCTTCCTCAACAAGAGCGACAGCGGCACCTACGTCTGCACGGCCACCAGCTCCATGGGCAGCGTCGTGGCCAAGTACAACCTGGACGTCAGTGGTAAGCTGGGCACCGGGCGGCACCCGGCTCCTCCCGGCAGGCACCGCTCAGCGGAACCAGCCCCGTCCTGGCTGCCTCTCCCCACCAAGGGCTGCGTGGATCCGGGGGGAGGGCAGAGGGGGTCTGCGCGGCGTGGGGCAGGGCTGTGGGCGCAGCACTCGCTGTGTCCCCAGCTCCTCCGGCCGCATCCAGCGCCTTGTCCCCGTCCTTCCCTGCATGGGGCAGAGGTGCTGGGGTGCAGACCGGGTCCAGGCTGAGCCTCTGGCTGGCACTGGGAGAGGCTGCCCCAGGGTGCTGCCGGAGGGCCCAGCGTGCCAGTGCCGCAAGCCAGAGAGGGTTTGCAGGTGACGCTGACCCCTCGGAAGCACGAGGTGCCCCGGTGGCCCCAGCCCGAGCTGCTGGGCACAGGCCCCATGGCTCTCCCGGGAGCTGCAGGCTGGTGGCATCGTGTGCCCCCGCAGCGCGACCCCTTGTCGGCTCTCCTCGTGCCCGACGGGACGGGGCAGCGGCTGCCACCTCTCCACTTGCCACCTCCCCCCCCACTGTGCCCTGTCCCTGTGTCTGCCGTCCTTGTGCCCGTGTGTCACCTGCGGAGCCGAGCCGTGCCCTGTGTCCCGAGCCGTGCCCTGTGTCCCTGGCTGCCGCCGCTGCCACCCCTGCTGCCCGCTCAGCCGCTTGCCCTTCGCTCTTGGCCCTGGGTTTGGGGTCGCCCTTCTCCCCTGGCACTCTCCTGCCACCTCTCCCCTCCCTCCCAGCCCTGCACTCTCCATCCTATGGCTCCGAGGGCCTCCCTGCCACTTTCTGTCCCCTCCTGGTTTGGGGTCTCAGCGCCATCTCCCCCCAGCCTGGCTGGGGGTGCAGGGAGAGGGTGGCAGCAGCAGCAGCACCCAGGGTCCCCTGCCCTCCTGGGAACAGCCCCAAGATGCCCCGTCCCGGGCACTGGTTCCACAGTCGCCCATCGTGTCCCTGCTGGGCATGGACTCTGCACGCAGGGAGCTGGGTCCTGAGCACAGCAGCACCCATCCAGGAGCACACAGCGGCCCCCAGGGTCCTCAGCACCCATCCAGGAGCATGCTGCAGCCCCCA
>JANVCC010000063.1:109953-123803 GCA_025345505.1 Todiramphus chloris collaris
CACAGCAGCCCCCAAGGTCCTGAGCACCCATACAGGAGAGCACAGCAGCCTCCAGGGTGCTCAGCACCCATCCAGGAGCACACAGCAGCCCCCAAGGTCCTGAGCACCCATCCAGGAGCACACTGCAGCCCCCATGGTGCTCAGCACCCACCCAGGAGCACACAGCAGCCCCCAAGGTCCTGAGTACCCATCCAGGAGCACACAGCAGCCCCCAGGGTGCTCAGCACCCACCCAGGAGCACACAGCGGCCCCCAGGGTGCTCAGCACCCATCCAGGAGCTCAGGACCCCAGTGTCCCTCATCCCCCCCCTTTTCTCCAGGCCGCTGGCAGTGGGGGCTCCACCTTTGGGCATCTCTCTGCCCAGCGGTGCCCTCTCACAGCGGGTGACCCTTTCTAGCCACGGACAGCCCAGGTCTCCAGGGCAGGAGGGTCCCAGTGGGGTCCCTCCTGGAGGAAGCTGTGCCTGGGGGTGCTGGGGGAGGACCCTCACAGCAGCGTGTCCCAGAGGATGGCAGCAGCAGGAGATGAGTGGGACCCTTGGCCAAGAAGGTGGTTATGGAAGGAGCCCTCAAGCAGAACAGGTCCTGCCAGGCTGGGGGGCACCGGGGTCCCCTCCCATGGGCTCTGTCACGGCCTCTCTGGCTCCTCCCAGGGTTGATTCATGTCCCTGTGTTTTTGTCGTCCTCCCCAGATCTTTCCCAGCTCCCCACCCCACACGTTCACTCCACTCCAGCCCCTCCGCCAGGCCCTTCCCAGCCCATCTCTCATGCTTCCATGGCCACCGCCTCATTCTCCACTCCAGCTCCCATCCAAGGTACCGTAAGCTCCTTTTCTCTCTCTTTACGGAGCCTCTGCTCCCCAGCCTGGCGGGAGAAGCTCCACAGGAAGATGGGTGCCCAAGCCCTGGGTCAGGGACGCCCTTTCGCCACGTCCCTGGTGCCCGGCCAGGCTCCAGTCCCCGTGCGGCTGCTCGTTGGCGCACGTGGGCTCTGCAGCCACCGTCCCGGCGCGTCGGGTTGGCGGTAACGCATCCGAAAGAGCTGCGGTCCCAGAGCCCGGGCTGCGGGACGGCTCCTCCAGCTCTTTCTGGCAGGTTGTGCCCGTGAGCCGCAACCTGCGCATCGTGTCCTTGTCCCGTGTCGTCCCCTGTCCTGTCGCCTCCCCCCTTGTCTTCCTCCTGCCATCCCCTCCAAACTGAACCTTTCGGTGGCTCCGTCCCCCCGAGCTGATGAGGCACAGGGAGAGTGGAGGGGAAGGGGGATCAGTCCCCACGGCCCAGGGCTATTGCGGGACCCCAGCTCAGGCTGCACCACAAGATGCATCTGACTCGGGACTGGCCTCGGGGTGCTCCCTCCCTTGGGGTGCCACCGCCTCCCGGGGTACACTGGGGCTGCTCAGCCTGCGTGCCACCTTCCCTCCCGATGGCACTGCCCAGGGAAGAGCTGAGCGCGGCTCTGCTCTGCACTCGGCCTCCTCTCGAGGCAAAAATCCCCTCCCCGTGAAGGCCGGGGCAGCGGGACGGCGGCTGAGGTGCCACGGGCTGCGCAGAGCACGGTGCCGCTGCTGGGGGCACGTCGCGGGCAGGCGGGCACAGGGAGCTGGGTTTGCTCACGGCAGCTCCTCACTGCCCTCCCGCCCGGGCAGGGCTCTGGGCAGAGCTGTCGGGGCTTCGCTCAGCTCACTCCCCACAGGAGCCAGCACCAGGGCCGCTGCTGTTCCCGCACTGCCTTCCCTTCTCTTGCTCCCACCTCAGCAGCTCTTGTCGGCAGCAGGACTGACCTGGCACCACCGAGCCGAGCAGGATCGGGCCCTCTGAGGTGCCCGCCCACAGCCCTGAGCAGTCAGTGGGGCTGAGCAGTGGCCGCAGCAGCGTCTTCTCTCTGTTTTCTCTCCCTTTGCCGCCCGGGCAGATGCCAGCCCGGTGCCCTCGACCTCCAGCACGTACCATGCGGTGATCGGCGGGGTGGTTGCCGTCATCGTCTTCCTCCTGCTCAGTCTCCTCATCGTGCTGGGACACTACCTGATCAGGCACAAAGGTACGGGGCCGGGGGGGGCAGGGAGAGGAGAGCTCGGCGCGATGCCGGAGCGGGCGGCTCGGGGCGCGCTCGCCCACAACAAGGCCCTGGAGAGCAGGGCTGTGGCTGGAAGCTGGCGGGTGACGTGGGGCAGGGGAGACAGCTCCCCATCCTGCAGAGCTGCCCCATGGCAGGAGAAACCCAGTGCAGCCAGCGGAAGCCTCCTGGCTTTGGGGGCTGCCCCCCCTACCCGTGCTGATTCCATCACCAGTGTGGAGATGTCCCAGCGCGTCCTTGGAGCCGGGCGGCACCAGGTGGAGGCAGCTCCTACCCCATTTCACCATCTCTCCTTCATAGCTTGGTACCCACCACCCCGGGACTGCCTGTGCCCCTGTCCCCATCTCTGCCCGATCCCGCATCCTCCTCCTCCTCCCTGCCTTCCTTGCCATGAACCCTGCACCATCTCCCTCCTTTCCCTCCGCCACTTCCATCTCCCCATCCCTGGCCTTTTCATCCGCCCAGCAGGTATGTGCATAAGACAAGGGGAGACGGTCCCATCCAGACATCGGCAAAGCCCCGCGGAGGTGATGTGTGAGTAAGAGCCCTCCGAGCCCCGCGGAGCTGCCGCCGCTGCCCTGCGTCGCTGCCTCACGCCGCGCTGGCTCTGGGGGGGGGACGCCGGCTGGAGTCTCCTGGCGGACGGCGGTTTTGCCGAGAAACCCTCCGGATTCCGGAGGGGGACCAGGGTTAGGGCTGCAGGGAGGGGCAGGTGGAGGGGGGCTGGAGACAGGCCTGGAAGCACAGCTGAGGGCCGCCCGCAAAGAGAGAGGTCCCCAGGCAGGGCTTGTCCCAAAGGAAACCGGTGACTTTTCCCTTTCAGACCAAACCCAAAGGACTTTCCTCTCACCTCTGCTTTCCGGCCAGCCCTGGGGACACCTCCAGGCAGCCCGGCCCCTGCTTGTGTGGGAGCGGGGTGCTGGAAGGACCCCACCCCCCGTGACGCTGATCCCCTCTCCCCCACCCAGGTACCTACCTGACCCACGAGGCCAAGGGGTCAGACGACGCCCCGGACGCTGACACGGCCATCATCAATGCCGAGGGCGGCCAGGCCAGCGGGGACGACAAGAAGGAGTATTTCATCTAGGGCCATCGGAGAGAGCGAGAAACGGAGCCACCAGACCCCGATGGAAACGGCAATGAGACCACAAACCCCACCTCAACCCAACAGATTTTCTCTGGCGCTCCTGGCCACGGGCAGACGGACGGACAGAGGGATGGCAGGACAGAGAGCAGAGAGCGACCGGCCTGAGACGTGAACGCTTCTTGAACTTGTACAAAACGCGACCGCTACGACAGCGGGAGCCCCGGCCCCGTTTGCTTGCTTGCACCTCCATCCCCGCGCCTGGCGCTCGCGCCGAACACAGACCAGCCAGTGAGTGAGCGACTTTTCCTTCTTCCTTTCGGACCTTTGCTTTGGTTTCGTGACTGCTCTTTGCTTCGGGCCCTCGGTTGGGATGTTGGGCTGGGGTCGATGTAGCTCTTTCCTTTGTTTCTCTCCATTTTGGTTTCTTTGACATCCAAGGATAAAATCAGCTCCAGGCCCTGGTGCAAGCTTTGGGGGGAGGTGGGCGGCCCCTCCGTCACCGACGCCAGCCCCGTGCCTCCCACGGAGAGCTGGGACCCGCGTTCCCGTTGCTCTCCCAGCCTCGGCTGCTCCGCGGCGGCCCCAGCTGGGACGGGGAGCGCGGGCACCGGGGCGGGAGCCAGGATGGCAACGGCAGCGTCTCTGCCTCCAAGGTCAGGCGCGGAGGGACCCCGGGCCCCTGCCCTGATTTTATCCTTGGTGGTTCTTGTCGAGCAGTGTCCATTTGGGAGGAGAGCTGTCCTCTTGTGGTAAATGTGTCAGGGGGGTGAGCTTCCAGGGTGGGAACCGCTGAGGCCCCCAGACAGACTGGGAGCTGCCCAGCACTGCAGCTCCCTGGTTCCACCCCAGTGGGAGGGGGGGAGGGCAGAGGTTCAGGGGTGAATCCAGAGAAAAAAAGCCCCAACTTTATAAATTCTCAGATTGGAAAGGTCAATTTAAACCATCTATTGAGATGTTCAGTGCAGGAGGCCACCTGTGCTGGGAGCACTGACCAAGAGCTGGGAGAGCCGGGGGGCCCGAGGCCGTCGGCAGTTCCCTCTCCACTGGGCTTCCTCTGGGGCCTCTGGAGTCCCTGGGCAGGCGTGGTGGACGCTGAGGCTGCTTCACCCAGAGCTGGCGCAGCTGCTGACACCGCGGGAGCTGAGCTGGAGACAACCTGCTCCCCAGCACCAGCAGCCTGGAGCGTCCCGAGGATGAGGAGATGTGGAGCGAGGGGCTCCCCCAGGGACCGTCCCCCTTCCTTTGCTGGCACCTTCCCAGGGCGGGGGTGAGCTTGGAAGAGGTGTTACCCTCTCAGCTTCAAGGGCTGCAGCCAACAGCGGCTGAAACGCTCGGGTTTAGTGTCTCAGTGGTGTGGGGTTCTCCAAGGAGGTCTGGGGGGAGCTTGTTCTGTCTCCTACCTGTTTCACTGTCTCTTCCGCAACAAAAGCAAGAAGCTTTTCCAACTGCTCCGGCATGACCCCGGGCTCTGCTTGGCCCACCCCAACCACACACCCAGAGGATGAGGCTGCCGGGGGCTGCACACTCCAGCATCTGCAGGATGCCCCCACTCCCCAGGGAGCCAGGCCCCATCCCTCACCCTTGGGATGAGGTTTTCCAGCTTCCCAGGATCTCAGCATCTCTTAGTCTGGAGACAAGGGGTTTGCTGGAGCCGCCCTTCAGCTGGGCACACCTTCTATTTGGGATTGCCTGGAGGAGGAGAGTCCTTCAGGAGGGAGCAGGAGCCCTCGGGAATGTGGGTAACCTCACCTCAGAGGTAGAGGAAGAGCTTGTGCCCTCTGCTGCAGGGTCCCAGGTGCCCGTGGGGCAGGTCACGTCCCTCCCCGCCAGGTCCTGCGAGCACGTGGCAGAAGGGGGATGCCCCTGGGGAAGCCACCGCAGGGCAAGAGAGAGGCTGGAAGGGGGCTGGGGCCAAGCAGATGAGGAAGAGGAGGCCTGGGCTGGTGGCAGGCTCAGGGTGGGAAGGTGCAGGGGTGTGTTGGGCTCCACTGCACGCGGGTGGCGTGGCAGGAGCGTCAGCGCCACGAGGGAGATGTGCGCCTGCCCGAAGCTGCCATCCTACCCGGTGAAGAAAACCTGTATTTCTCTCGATGCTCTTCCTCCCCATTGCTCTGGAGGAGGGCATTGCCCTGGGGTCCTGCCAGGAGCTCCCAGCTCCTGGCAAGGGCTGGAGCCAGAGGTGACCCCGCAGGTGCTGCTGGAGGCTGTTCACTGCCCACCGAGCACACGCGCATCTGCGACCTGACGCTTCGCTGAAGATCTTTTAACATCCACTACCGAACAGACGCAATTCCTTCAAATAAAAATGCAAGGACGTGTTTTCAAGTACAACTTAATCTCTATTTTAAGTCTACGTGCCGTAGATGGTTCCAGAGAAAGCCCCAGCCCAGGGGTCTGGGAGGGAAGGGGGTTAACTGGTCTGTAGGGAAAGGGAACTGGGAGCTGAGGTCGTACTGAGGTTGGTGCCCCTTCAAGCCAGCACAGGCACAGGCTCGGCAGGTTCCTCCCCAGTGCTGCTGCTGCAGAGCTGCCCAAGGGCTTTGCCCTGGTGAGAGAAATTGGGATTTGGCTTTTCTGAGATGTGGCGTGGTCTGGGACGTCACAGGGAGCACTGGTCATGGGCCAGGTGTTGGGGTGGGACATCAGCAAAGGACGGGCTGAGTCTCATCCTGGCTGGGGCCGTTGTCGGCCTACGGCCAGGGCAAGGTCTGAGCTCCAGGCGCCGTGGCTCCTGGGAGCGGTGGGACCACGAACGGGAGCCGAAGGGCTTTGCTGGATGCAAGGAGCGGCAGACCCACCCCCAGGCGCTGGAGAGCCTGTGTCACACGTGGCAGGTGACAGACAGCCCCGGTCACGCATGCGGAGAGGGAGATGCTGTGGGATGAGTTCAGGGGGTGCTGGGGACATCGTCGTGAGTGGGCAGGTGCCAGCGGTGGGGCACCCGCCGTGCTGGCAGGGGGAGGTGCGGTGGAACGTGCCGCATCTTGAGCGGGATGGAGAAGCTGCTTCACGAGTCTGAGGCCGTGCTGAAGAGCTGACGTCGGGTGCGAGGTGTGCTGGGAAATGCTGCTTCGGGAGCCCAGGGCCATGGCGAGGCACGCTGCGTGTCGGGTCTTCCGGAGTGATGGGTACCCCGTGTCGTGGGCACGCAGAGGAACAGCTGGATGGCCGCGTGTGTGCAGGGGGTGTCGGGCATGGGCTGCACTACCCCACGAGAGTGTCGGGGTGAGGGGGTACACCCTGTGCCGGGGCCAGGGCACATCCTGCCGCCTGTGCGCCCGGGGCCATGGTACAGCCCGGGGTCAGGGCCGTCACTGAGAGCTGGGCACACCCTGTGGTGAGCACCAGAGGTGACGTGGGTCCTGTGAAGGGGGCGGGAAGCTGCACCCGGAGCGAGGTGATGCCCAGTGTCAGCGGGCACCGTGGAGCTGCTGCAGCTGATGGCAGACGCACCACAGAGGGAAGATGCAGTGGGATGGGTGGTGCTGCTGGGGTGGTGATACGAGGAACATGCAGTCATGGGGGACACTGGGCTCCTGCACTTCCCTGCTGGCACCCAGCAAAGCCAGAGGGTGTCACCACCTGGCTGGGAGAGCCCCAGGCACCTCCCTGGGTCTTGGCAGCCCCTTTGGGAGCTGGGGAGTCTTCGTTGGGCACCAGGCAGGGGATCTGCAGCTCCACGTCCACCCTGTGCCACCACAGTCACCTGTGCTGGGCCTGGGGTATCTGAACCGGGGCATGGCCAGGGCTGGCGCTGAGGGAGAGAGTTGAATTCGGGACCCCTGTGGCTCTCACTCGCGGCCAGACCTGTTCGCTCCCACTCAGCGGCCCCAACGAGGCTCTGGCCGTGTCCCAGCCGGCACTGAACTCTCAATAGACACGAAAGCCATATTTGTAGGGAGCTCTGGAGACACCGTGGGGTGGCCGCAGGGCAGGGCAGAGGACGGTCTGTGTTGTTGTGCTGTGTTCTTGTATGTACATAAAAGGGAGACAACGAACGTCGATGTGACTTTATAACCTTTCTAATATCCTGTGCTAATCTCAGAAAATAATCCTATAAATATATCTGGATTACACACATTACCTGCCTGCGCGTCTCTGCTTCTGCCAGGGCCTTGGGAGTGATCGTCACCCACCCCGGGGCGAGGGGGAGCCAGGGACACCGAGGCCGGGGAGGGGACACGGTTTGTCCCAGCGTGCAGGGCTGGAGGGATGTGGCTGAGGCCATCGTGCAGCCCGCAGAGCCAGAGCTCAGCCCCTTCAGTTGCCCAGACCCCCTGTGCAGACCCCCAGTCCTTTCACCCCCAAATCCCCCCACCTGGTCCCCCGACCCCCACCGCAGACACACAGACCCTGACCCTCAGCTTCTCCCAAGTGATAGCAACCCTTGGTCCAACCCCCCCGAGTGCCCCCCCAGCAGCTCCACCAGCCTCGGGCGGATGCTCCCGCCAGGCACGGGGGCTTGCGGCCCGCCCAGGGAGGCAGTGACGCAGACCCGGTGCCACAGGGTGACCCCACAGGATATGGCCTCCAACCAGGGCATCCCAAGGAAGAGCTGCTGGTTTTCTTCCTTGCTGTGCAAGCGCTGGAAAGCACCTCGTGCCCAAAGTCCCCTTGGCAGCCACCCAAACCCTGCACCCGCAGCACCCACCCTGTGCCCTGGGACCGGGCTCGTACTCAGCCGGCATCCCTGGGATGAAACTCTGCACACGCCAGAGCCTGGGCCAGCCACGGGAGCATCTGCACAGCCAGGGTGCCTGGAAATCCAGTTCCTAATTAATTTAAAGTGTTCTGCCAAGAAGTGATTGTTTCCTGATGGAGAAATTGCTGCCTTGAGCCAACGGCTCAGCGGCTTTACCGGCAGCGGTGACCCCCCTGTTTCCTTCAGGCCCTGGCAAAGGGGATGGCCCAGCCAGGAGGGCTGCAGTTAAGGAGGCAGCTCTTATCTCCTTACTGCAGCTCTCCACCTCCCCTTGGAGCAGGAGGAGCAGGTCCAAGGCAGAGTGAGCGAGAGCGGGCACTGCAGCGGCTCTCGGAGAGCTGGCACCATTGTGTGTGGCACCCACCAGAGAGCGGGCAGCCCCGAGTGGGCACCCCTGAGAGGGCACCCCTGAGCGGGCACCCCTGAGCTGCAGCCCTGAGCCCACGCTGCTGAGCACCGTGCCCTGCAGCAAACGTGTGGGGCTGAGCACTGGGCTACCACTCGCAGCACCCGTCGGAGAGCCCAGACACAGAGGAGCGGGTGCTGTCCGGGGGCACCCATCATGGGCAACTGCATCCCAGTGGTAAGTGCTTCTCCCCTCCCCTGCTGCTCCTCCCCAGCAGTTCCCATCCTGCCGGCCATGAGAGCCAGGGCCAGGTAGGCACACGGTGCTGAGCAGGGCCGCGGCTCGCAGAGGGCACTGCTGGCAAACACCCAGCTGCAGATGGCTCAGTGGAACTCCACTGCCGCTCTACAACCCCCTTCATGGCCCTGGGAAAACTGGTGCTTTCCTGCACCCAGGGCCAGCCCGGGACAGTCCCACACCGAGGTATCAGCTGTGGGTGGCCTCCCCTGTCCCCACAGCGTGTCCCTTGCTGATAAATCGCCCGGCTCAAGCCGCTCAGGGGCTGTAATTCCACCCCCCAGCAGCGGGCACGGCAGCACCTCCATGGGGGGGCAGCAGCCCCTCGGAGGGGGTGTCCCAAGCGATGCCACGGGATACGGGCGCTTGCAGTTGGCCGGGTACCTCCCTGCCTGACGCCCACTGGTCTCGTTTGCAGACCCCCAGCATCCTGGAGAGTGAAATCTCCCAGGACCTGCAGGAGATCATGGGCAACCTCTCCTATGACGACAGCAACATCACCTTCCTGGACTACGATGCCGCGCCCTGCCACAACCACTACTGCCTCTTCTTCCAGCGCGTGGCCCCCACCTTCCTGGCTGTCACCTGTGCCGCAGCCGCTCTAGGCACCGGGGCACTGCTGGTGGCACTGGTCAAGTGGCCCCGTGCCTGGGGCTGGCCCCAGAGCCGAGCACTGGTGGCCCAGCTGGCGGTGGGGACGGGTCTCTTCGCCGCCGTGCTGCCACCGGTGGCGGTTGGCATCAGGCAGGGCTGGCGGCTGGGCAGCGGGCTGTGCCGGCTTACCCACCTGCTCTGGCACTGGAGCCTCTTCGCACAGGGGCTGCTGGTGGGCAGCAGCTCCTGCTGCACCATCTGGTGCCGCTGGGACCCCCAGAGCCGCCGGCTGGCTGTGGCCGTCTGGGCCGGGGCACTGCTCCTGGCCACGCCAGCGGCTCTCACCAGCGGCACCGTGGCAGCCCCAGAGACGAGCTGCATCCGCCGGAGCGTGGACATCCTCTCCCCCGCGTACCTGCTGCACCTCACCCTCTGCCTCTGCCTCTTCTTGCTGCTGCCGGCAGCGCTGGTGGTGGCCACGCTGTCCCTGCCGCGGCTGAGGGCAGGCTGGGAGCCAGGCATTGGCATGAGCTGGCTCTTCTTTGGGCTCTGGGTGCCCCATGGCGTGGGGCTGGCCATGGATTTCCTCCTGCACGCCCGGCTGCTGCAGCCCACCTGCAGCACCTTCGAGCGCTGGGACTACGCGCTGGGGCTGAGCGAGGGGCTGGGGGTGCTGCACTGCGGCCTGGGACCCATGGCCCTGCTCGCCACCCGGCTCTGCCGACGCCAGGCGGGCACCAGTGCCAGCTGCTGAGCTCCTGGCACTGCAGCTGAGGGCCTGACACCGACCCCCAGCACCGTGCCCTCTCCGCACAGTGACCCCACCGGCGACAGTCCCCTAGGACCCAGGGTGACCTGGGCCTATTTGGTGTGCAGCTTGGAGCCGCTCCTCCCTCCATCCCCTTCCTTGGGGACTCAGCCCCCCCATTTGGGGCTGGATGCTCCAGTTCGCTCCATGGAAACAGCCCTGGGGTGCCCCAGGCATCCCACGGGAGAGTCAGCCCCAGGCCTCCGCACGCCTGTGGGGACCCCCAAGGCTCGTCCCCAGTCCCCCCAAGCTCCATGAGGATATTTCAGCAGATGTGAAGCAATGGGGGATTTTTCACTCCCTCCTGAGAAGCTGAGATAAGCGTCGTGTGCGAGATCAGCCAGCGGGAATTATATACAATATATACGTCTGTCAGAGCCGCTCGCCAATCTCCGTTAATGGCAGGGGCTGGGAGGTGCTGGGGGGGCACGAGGCTGACATCCATCATCTCTGGCCAGGCTCCCGTTGCCTGAAGGATGGGAAGTGGGAAGCATGTGCTCCTCGTGTCTCCAAATGAGCAGGAAAAGTTCATTATGAAGCTTATTAGTGGGAAGTGGGGTGATTGGGATGTGCAGGGCCACGGCCCACATGGGATTGCCACGTGCGGTCACAAGGCACCAAGGGATCCAAAGTGGGTGTGAATGGAAAGCTGGCAGGGGGGCACAATGGAGCAGAATGAGCCCCATGGCCAAGACCTGCCCACCCATGGGGTCCGGGACCCAGCGTGGCTGCACACGAGGAGCTGCTTTGGCTGAGCCAAGCCCTGCGGGCCCTGGGGGCTCATCCCTGCTAAACTGAGGGACTGATTCAGCCGGGGACAAGCCCACATCATCCCCAAGAAGGGGGTGGCCACCCGCAGCTGAGGGCATCCTGCCGTTGCCGTGCCACGTGTGCCCCCAGCATACCCGGGCAATGGCCACACATCCTGAAGCAGGACCCCTCCCCCAGCCAGCAGCCAGCCCAGCACCACCAGTACAGAGCCTGGAGCAGAGAAAATCCTTCCCCTTCACAGTCCAGGTGGGGGGACAGGGTGCTGCGTGCCAGCCCCAGCCACTCACAGGACACATGGATCATCCTCAGAGAATGTCCAGATCACAGACACCCTGAGAGGCTGCCAGACCCTTGCCCACCGGGCTTTGCTGTGGTTTCTTCTGCCACCTGATGCTCATGGCTCCAGCTTTGGGCTCCATCCTTTTGGCCAGGAGAGCTTTGGCCCCAGAGCTGCCAGTTGTGGAGAGGGAGCTGAGCGCCACTCCCCCTGTGCCTCCTGGGTGAGCCGAGACCAAAGCAGGTGGCTCCCACGGTGGGTTTGTCGGGGGTTGGGACGAGAGGAGGGAGGTGAGACCACACAGCCGGGTGGCCCCATCACCCAGGTGGGAGCACGCCCAGGGCACAGCGCCAAGGGGAGTCCCGTGATGGCGTGACCCATGGTCCTGTGGCATGGCCACATGACAGCATGAAATCGCTCCTCCCAGGCCTGCTGGGTACAGGACTGGGGGGACCCAGCTCTCCTCCCAACCTCTGCCCATAAACCCAGCAGGCAGCAGCTCCGCACCGAGGTGGCTCCTCTCCCGACACCAACCATGGGCCAGCTGCAGCTCTGGTTTGCCATCCTGGCTGGGCTCTCAGGGATGGTGGCCCAGGAAGGTAGGGACAATGTGGGGGGACAGGAGCGAGCACAGGGTGCGGCAGGTCCAGGGGAGATGTGGCAGCAGCTCGTGGAGCCCTCTGCTTCCTTCCAGAGCCCAGTCAGAGGGGCTGGAGGATGCTGGAGCAAGGCTGGGCTCATCCAAAGGGATGTCAGGGATGTGGAGTCACCCGGGGGGAACGGAGGAAGGTTCAGAGGCAGTCAGATGGGGCTGCAGGATACCCCAACCTCCCACCGCATCCCATCTCTCCTCTCCCAGACCTGTACCGAAAGGTGTTTGTCTTCCGGAATGATCCCAGCAACGCCTACGTGGTGCTGAGGGCCAAGCTCGAGCAGCCACTGCAGAACTTCACCGTGTGCCTGAGGTCCTACACCGACCTGACCCGGCCCTACAGCCTCTTCTCCTATGCCACCAAAGTGCAGGACAACGAGATCCTCCTCTTCAAGCCCAAGCCCAGCGAGTACCGGCTCTATGTGGGGGGCAAGTCTGTCACCTTCCGTGTCCCCGAGGGCCGCGGGGATTGGGAGCACGTCTGCGCCAGCTGGGAGTCAGCCCCCGGCATCGCTGAGTTCTGGCTCAATGGGAAGCCCTGGCCGCGCAAGGGGCTGCAGAGGGGCTACGTGGTGGGGGTGGAGGCGGCCATCCTGCTCGGGCAGGAGCAGGACGCCTTTGGGGGCGGCTTTGATGTCTACAACTCCTTCTCAGGCGAGCTGGCCGATGTCTACCTGTGGGATGTAGCGCTGTCCCCGGACAAGATGCGAGCAGCTTACCAGTCCCTGCGCCTGCCGCCTGCCATCCTGGCCTGGAAGAGCCTGAGCTATGAAGTGAAGGGTGATGTCGTGGTGAAACCCCGGCTCCGGGAGGTGCTGGGGACATGAGAGTTGCTGGAACCTGGGGCTGGGTCCAACTCAGCCCCTCCCCATCCCCTTCCCAATCCCCATCCCCTTCCCAATCCCCATCCCCTTCCCAATCCCCATCCCCCCTTTGCCTCAGCAACCCAAGAAGGTGCCATCTCTGTGCCCCAGATGGAGAGATCTGGGCAGGATGGGGCTCAGCAAGTGCTGGGGGCACCGCTCATCCTGGCAGGGTCCCCTCGAGCACTAGCACCTGCCACCAACCCATCACCACCAGCCGAGGCACCCATTGCCTTCCCCACACTCCCCGTGCCCTGTGGCCACAGGTCCACCAGCTCCAGCACTGGACACGGCAGAAGTGATCCGGGATGGGCAGGCAGGGTCCCAGTGCGATCCCCTGAGGATGTGGGACCCATCTCCAATGCCCGGCACTCCTCACACCGGCTGTCCCCGGGGGCTCCCTACCAGCCTGCTGGGTCTGTAGGCTCCTGGGCAAGCAAACCAGTCCCAGCCCCCTCACCAGAACATTCCACAGCCCCGTTGGTCAGTGCCCCCTGGGCACTTGGGGATGAAGGTCACAGGCAAACACCACTGCGCAGCTGCGCTCACACTGGCATGGCCCCTGCGTAGCCCTGGGGCTGCAGGATGGCTCCTTGCCACGGAGGTGCCAGCAGCCAGGTCAGTAGTGCCACGGGACAGCTGTGGCTTGGCCTCCTCACCATCACTGCACTTCTCAGCCTCACTGCCCTGCAAGGTAGGGGTGGAGGCTGTGCTGAGACCCTCTCTGGGTCCCATGGGAGAGTGGAAGGTGCCCTGGAGAGCAGCGGGGAGCTGCAGGTGCAGTGGGTACAGAGGGACAGGGAGCAGTGGTGGCAATGGGGAGCAGCAGGGCAATGAGGGTGCAGTGGGTGCAGCGCACTGGAGGTGCAGTGGCAGTGCTGGGTGGCAGGGACACACACCAGGCACCACAAAGGGTACCACAGGGGAGGGACGGTGGTGGGGACACCGGGCTCCCACGTACTGCTGAAGTCAGGCCCCATGAGTGGGGACCGCAAGACCCTCCCTATCCCTTCCCTCTGGGTGCTGTAGAAGTGACTGCCCAGATCCAGACCCACCCTGTACCACCAGCTGATGCTCTCCTGATGTCACAGGGCACCCCGGATGAGGCATTTCCCAACAGCCTCTGGCACAGCACCAGTGCAGGGCAGGCAGCTCTGGCATCCCCAGGCGTAAGAGAAGGGGCTGCAGAGGGAGCACCATGGTCCCACCCCATGGCATGTGGACAGTGGGCAGAGGACAATGGGGATGGCTGGGGACAAGGACTCTTCCTTCCCACAGCTTGCCCTCACCACCCTATGCCTGCGCCACCCCATATGGCAGCCCACACGTGGCCAGGCTCGGTGCTGTGAGCCACCTCTGGGTCTGATGCTGGAGGCCACCT